>CAMZMU010000074.1:132720097-132861340 GCA_947311845.1 Poa pratensis | reverse complement strand
TAAAGCAGTAAGTTGTGAGGAGATATACGGCTACAAAGAGTTTCAGTCAGTCTACAGTTAACTGAATGATTGCTGAGGCTAGTTCTTTGGTTTCAGTTGGTCCTGACAAATCGGCCTTCTTGAGACTGGACTTGCTCTCAAGGCTGGAAATCTAGGAAAGCCTTCTGAATGGACGATGCCCAAGTAGCATTCTTCCTCTGGAATATCATTTGATAAGCCACTGAACCATTAGAACGCTAATGTCTCCCTGCACTCTAGGTGTCAGTTTTTTTTCAAGTAATTTCTTAGGAGCCAGAAGAATTGTACCATCTGGATTGATGAGTGGAAGATGTGGTGATGGAACCGCCCAGGGACCAAGATGCTCCTTAAGTTTGGGTGGAGTTGATAGCCATCGGGCACTGGAAGCCATCATGCACTAGAAGCTTATATGAGACTTTACCGATCCTCTTTATTATCTTGAAGGGGCCATATACTTGGAATCTAGTTTTAAGCATCGATGTATGCTAAGGGAAAAGTGCCTGTAGGGGTGCAACTTCAAGTAGGACTAGGAACTCTCTTTCCTTTTTCTGTTTGACAGCATTGAATTTTTCTTCTTTTTGTGCCTTGAGCAAGTTTTGCTTGATTTGATCGGAAATATCCTGTAGAGTTTCTATGGTACTTGGTTCCACACTTTCAGCTACATTTGGCAAGAGATTCTCAGCTACCCGAGGAGGGTCTTTTCCACACAGAGCCTTGAAAGGAGACACTTTGAAAACAGTGTGGAGACAAGTATTGTACCACCATTCGGGCAGAACCAACTATGCCATGTTTTAGGGTTTTTGAAAAGCCATGCATCTCAGGTATTGTTCAGGGCATTGATTCACACGTTCTGGTGGCCATCAGTCTGAGGGTGGTAAGAAGTACTGAAATGCATCTTAACTCCTAGCGATTTTGAACAAGCTTTGTCATAAATTACTGTGAACTGTGAGTGACCAGTACAGAAGGGAGTACAAGTAACTTTAATATATTTCATGGAACGCTTTAGCAATTGATTGCACTATTATTGGTTGTTTCATACCTCCATGTGATGAGCTACTCGCTAGACTCGACAAACTCGTAAAATTCTCTTCACTAGTCCAGGATAAGGTAAAAGAAATCAGGGAACGATGCCTTGGACCTCGGCTCGTGTACGTGTTAATATAGGGCCTCAAGAGGCATAGTTTATTACAAGATCGATTACGAGAGATATTCAAGGATACTACACCGAACCTACTTATCTGAATAGGTCGGTTTACATTTAAACAACATATATCTGCTAATACCCTCCCTTAATCAAAACTTGTACAAGTTTAGATTATGCTTAAATGCTTCTAACTCTCTTGTCGGCAATGCTTTAGTAAATCCATCTGCAACTTGATCTTTGGATGAAATGAACTTGATATCAAGCAACTTCTGAGATACTCTTTCTCTTACAAAGTGAAAATCAATTTCCATATGTTTTGTTCTAGCATGGAAAACAAGATTGGCGGAAAGATAAGTAACTCCCATATTGTC
Source organism: Poa pratensis (assembly GCA_947311845.1). Lineage (NCBI taxonomy): Eukaryota > Viridiplantae > Streptophyta > Magnoliopsida > Poales > Poaceae > Poa > Poa pratensis. Next base: position 132,859,807 of record CAMZMU010000074.1, on the reverse strand, counting down.
ACACCACAAGCAAGGAGTTTCTGAGTTTTATTCCAAGTTCCTTGAGAATAGTTTCAATCCATATTACCTGTCGTTGCATTAGCCAAGGATTTATATTCTGCCTCAGTGCTTGATCTAGAAACCGTGGCTTGCTTTCTAGAACTCCAAGAAATAAGGTTCGTCCAAAGAATATTGCAAACCCTCCGGTGGACCGCCTGTCATCGATGCAGCCTGCCTAGTCCGCATCAGAGCAAGCACTAATCAAATCAGACTTTGACTTTCTAAATGTGATACACGTGGTGATGGTGTCCTTGACATAACGCAAAATCCGTTTCACTGTTGTCCAATGAACTGAAGTTGGGGCATGCTTTGCTTATCCATGCCCACTTTTGCTAGTAACTCGGCCCCATACTTTGCTTGAGTAAGAAGTCCATCCGAAATTTTTCTCACTTCAATACCCAAGAAGAAAATGCAAATCACCCAAATCTTTTATAGCAAAGTGTTTATTGAGATCATCTACTAAAGTGGAAATAGCTTGACTTGATGAGCCAGTAACTATGATGTCATCCACATAAACTAGAACATATATGGTGATACCTGACTAGTTGTAGATGAATAAATATGTATCTCCTTGTGATGCAAGAAAACCCAACTCTTGAAGTTTAGTACTTAATCTTGAATACCATGCTCTTGGTGCTTGCTTAAGGCTCTGTCAAGTTTGCTGTTAGTTCGTTTAGAATTAGTACTCTCTTGATTTTCTTATAATTGTTTAGAGAGAGTTTTTGTTGAAATAAGTTGATTGGTGTTTGGTTGGAACAGAAAATGCTACATTCGCTTATCCAATAATTTTGCAAAAAGAGCTGGCACGGGGTGCCCAGTCTCAATTAATTACAACTTTAACCAAAAAATCTCTTCACGTTTTTGCCCTGATCCAGTGAGTCAAGCAATGATATCAGTGAATAATTGCATGTGTAAACAAAAGAGAACAAGAGGGATGATCTATCTTGCTGGTAGAAATAACGTCCTTCAATGGGAGCCGCTCTGGAAAGTCTGGTTGACAAGGGGGTATTGTTTTCACCCACTACCAATCGTTGACAACGACATACATAGCTCAAAACTTATATTTTTCTCTCTATATGATTTCAAAACATAAAAAGCTCTAGCACATGATTTAATCCCTGCTTCCCTCTGCAAAGGGCCTTTCTTTTACTTTTATGATGAGTCAGTTTTCCTACTTCTTTTTATCTTAGAAGCAAACACTAGTGTCAACCTTGGTACAACAATTTGTATATGCAGGTATATTGTGCTTATTATATTGCTTTGTGCTGACAAATATCCATGAGATATATATGTTGAAGGTTGAAAGCAAATGTTGAAACTGAAATCTTCCTTTGTGTTAGTTTACTTAGAATCTATTACTTTATGAGTTAAATCTTATGCAAAGCTTTTTGATACTTGTCTCGAAAGTACTATTTATGAATTTGTTTGCTTATATGATAATGTTCTTTGCTCATTATCTATTTGTTAGGAAACTATAGACCATTGACTTGGATCACTTCATTCATAACATGTGCTTTACAATACTATTTGATCAAGATTATGATGGTAGCATGTCACCTCAGAAATTATTTTGTTTTTATCGTTTTACCTACTCGAGGACGAGTAGAACTAAGCTTGGGGATGTTTGATACGTCTCAAACGTATCTATAATTTCTGATGTTCCATATTGATATTATACCACTTGTTACATGTTTTACATACACTTCATAGCATTTTATGCATTTTCTGAGACTAACCTATTAACAAGATACCACAGTGTCAGTTCATGTTTTCTGCTATTTTTGTATTTCAGAAAAATTGTTCTGGAAATATTCTCGGAATTGGACGAAAAACATCGTGACGCTCCTATTTTCCAACACGTACACGGAGTCCAAAGGGGAGACGGAGGAGATCCACGAGCCAGCCACACCATGGGCCAGCGCGGGCCCCCCTCCTGCCACGCCGTGGGGTGGTGTCGGCCCCACGGGCGTCTCCAGCCGCCACCCTTTTACCTATATAATTATCTTCACGGGAAAACCCTAGATACCCGAGTCATATTTCACGAAAAGTTCCAGAGGCGCCGCCGTCATCAACCCTAGCTCGGGAGGGTTCAGAAGCTCTTCCCGGCACCCTGCCGGAGAGGGGAATCATCACCGGAGGGCTCTACATCATCATGCCCGCCTCCGAGTGATGCGTGAGTAGTTCAGCCTTGGACTACGGGTCCATGGCAGTAGCTAGATGGCAGTCTCTCCACTTTGTGCTATCATGTTTAGATCTTGTGAGCTGCCTATCATGATCAAGATCGTATTATTGTAATGCTACATGTTGTGTTTGCTGGGATCCGATGAATATTGAATACTATGATCAAGTTGATTATCATATCTTATATGTTATTTAAGATCTTGCATGCTTCCCGTTACTCGTAGATGTTTTGGCCAAGTAGATGCTTGTAACTCCAAGAGGAGATATTTATGCTAGATAGTGGGTTCATGTCTCGTTTAATCTGGGAGAGTGACAACAACTTCTAAGATTGTGGATATGTTGTTGCACTAGGGTAAAACAGCAATGTTTTGTCTAAGGATAATTGTTTTGCTTACATTATGCATTTTACTTAAAGCGATAATCTGTTGCTTGCAACTTAAATACCAACGGGGAACTCGGATGACAACATGAAGGTGGATTATTAGTCATAGATGTTGTTGGACAATGGTCTATGTATCATGTTGTAATGCCCAATTGAATATCATAGTAGTCATCTTGTCATTGTTATGCACTCAATATTTTGTCAATTGCCCAGCTGTAATTTGTTTACCCAGCATGTTAGTTATCTTTATGGAGAGACACTATGGACCCCGGTCCATTCTTTTACATCTGATAAATACAACCTACTGCAATCATTGTTCCTTTTCATTCTCTGCAATTAAACATCATTTTCCACACCATACGTTTAATCCTTTGTTTTTAGCAAGACCGCTGAGATTGACAACCTCATTGTTTCGTTGGGGGCAAAGTAGTTTGATTGTGTTGTGTGCAGGTTCCGCGTTGGTGATCGAGTAAACGGCGCCACCAACAACATTCAGAAGTGATTTCTTACCCCTACTGGATTGATGACCTTGGTATCTTACTGAGAGAAAACTTGCTGCTACACTACATCATACCTTCCTCTTGGGGTCTCCCAAGGAACGTGTGCTTTACACGTATCAGGGAGTTATGTTGTAACGGCGCCCTCCCGCCCTTCCGAATGCGTGAAACCGCGCATAACATGTGGCTCTCCATAGTCTGGCCCTGAAAAAATCGACGATTCGGTCGTTCCTCTTTGGCCAGGCCCAACGTGCTTTAAGTTCCATGCACATGCAAGAACGCGGACTGGCCCAAGAAACCAAACGGTCATTTTTTGCACCGCCAGGGCCTGGTTGAGGAGCCCATGGGCTACGACGCCCTTAACGTACGGGAGCTTCTCTTGGAAACCTAGCTCCACCACCACCTCCGCCTCTACAATAGACCAGTTTCCCCTCCTTCGGTCGGCCTTGTCGACGTTGGCTAGGCTTTTAGTAGTCGTCTTATTCATCAATGGAGATAGCATCGGCTATAATAAGTAATCTTTGAGGCTTCGTGGGCGTCAAGCTCTCCTTCTCTACATTAATGGTGGTTTTGGAAGGTTAAATTTGTTTAAAAATGATCATTCGGATCTTGCTTCCCTAGATCGATTTTTGATTTTCTTTTTTTCTCATAGTTACCGCGAGGAGATTTATTCACGCAATATCTACCCTGACAAATTCTCGGCAATGGTGATTCGTACTCTCGGCCAAGCTGTTTGGGTGGTTGATTAGGTTAATGGATGTGTGCATGTGCGTGCAGGTAGTTTGACATTGCGGTTCAAAATTAAAATTATAGAAGAACCCTCGTTGGATTTAGAGATCTGTGATTTGGGGTCAATGTCATATTTCAGTGGCTTCCTTCGGAAAAGTACAATATTTTGTCTTTAAAGAAGAAAGAGTTTGAAGATTTCGAAAGAGTTAGTGAAGCTGAATGAACTGTGGTCGGTATCTAGATGTTTCAAAGAGTCAACCTTGGCCAGAAGCTGACACTGTGAACTTACATGCTACAGGCCATAATGTGTGTGGACTTACTTGCTACAGGCCATAATTTAAACCATGTGTATATAGATGCTGACATTATGAACCCACCAGCTAAAATATAACCCAGTTGCATCATGCAGTCTTAACAAAAAGTGGAATTAGCAAGCACAACTGGAAGAAAAAAAAGCACTAACAGTCATCATATGAGACTCGAACATATCACACATTTAGATCAAGTCAGCATAGTCCGGATGTTGATACCTACATGCCCACGAGGTCTCGAGTTCAATGCCAGCTACTCACCGGAATTTCTTCTATCGAACTTGCTTGAGGGCTCTCTAACCCTCTTAGCCGCATTTTTTAGATCAAGTCAAGCTGACTTACACCATAAGTCACTTCAATCAGTCAGTTTTCGTTGTAAAGCCCTAAAACCATGGTCAGTGGCACCAGACACACTTCACATAAATGAAGAATCAGGTCACCTATCTACCACGTTTTGTCATCGACGTCACCTATCTACCACGTTTTGCCATCGACCTTCCCCGCAGCCATAACAGTGTCACCGAAAGCAACATAGTCAAGCTTAGAAATTACAATGGAACACCGACGCCATACCTGGAGGGGTGACTCCGACCAATACACATTCATGCATTGCGAAGTTGTAGTTCATATTTCTGTATTTTTTCTCACGGTTCTTCATTCAACTAAGGGCGAACAAAAAGTACAACATCCTGCCCACTATTGGCAGTCCATCAGGCACTAGCATTGTAATAATATTGTATTTTCAACATGCAGTATATCTCACGCATCACTAACACCAGTCATGGGCTCACTCTCCATGATTTTGTCTTCAGCTTTGCTGTCATCTTCATCATCCAAACCGGCACCCTTCATTTGATAATCCACCTTGAAATCATAATCTGCATCCATGTCATTCAGCATGCTGAACTTGTTTGTGTTTCCCGTGTTTCCCTCCTTCCGCCGTTTCTTATCTGCTTTTTTCTTGCGAGGATCGAGTATACCCTCGGCGGTGTACAACTTGGCATGCTGTGTGTTACCACTAGTCGTCTTGCTTCCTTCACGGTCATTCACGTCACTCATGAATTCGTCACCATTTTGCTGGGCAGGTCCACTCTGCGCTGTGCCATCCTGTTCAATGCAAGACAAAAATTATCTAGATGTAGAGTAATCTGCAACTTTAAAGCAATCCCTGTTGTTCGAAATGCACGTTAACTTGAGATCTCTTAACACAATGACAAAAATTATCTAGACGTAGAGTAATCTGCAACTTTAAAGCAATCCCTGTTGTTCGAAATGCACGTTAACTTGAGATCTCTTAACACAATGGCATCTAGCTCCAAATGCACGTTAACTTGAGATCTCTACCACAAGGGCATATATATATCCTAGGAAATGTCTTTGACATGTCTGCATTTTATAACTACCTACTCTTGCAATCACGCAGAAGGTACAGTACAGGAAGGGCAAAATGTTAAGAGAAAAGAGATTGCCTGTAATCGGTAACCTACAGAAGTTACAAGGAGTAAAAACTCCACGGTACCAAAAAAAAAGCAGAAGAAAAAGAAGGATATGCATATGTATGATCACAATTACTCAGAACATAGCCCACGAAGATGTAAGAAACTAAAGCATAAGTTGGCTGAAAATCTACAATAATTACATAAATAAAGGAAAATCACTATAGTTGTAATAAATACCTCGAGCATCTCTTCATCAATCTCTGGTGGAGCATTGGATGGAATTTCAATATGACTGAAATCCTCCATGGATTTTAGACCACTAATAAATGAAGACTCAGCTTTGTAAATTTCATCAACATTAAATTCTCTTCCGTCTTCTGAGATAATTACTGCATTGGCATCCTCTACAGCAGCCCTTTTAGGTGGCAGCGTATAATAGGGTACTTTGCCTAATAACAAAACGGTGAGATGACTTGGAATTAACTAACAAATTAACAACATTGATAAGGTATAAATTGTCAATTGTACCTTCATTCCAGTCATGAAGCACTATTTTTGCAGCAGCTTCAACATCCACTATACCACCCTTTTTCAATTTACCCCGGAGTGTAGCAAGTTTTTGAAGGAAATCATCAACTGAAGTAAAGCTTGGCATCTTGTACAGAGAGAGCAATTTCTCGTGTGGGCAAAGAGTGAGGATTTCCTTAACTGAAGAATAAAAATATATGGAATAAGTCATTGCATGATGCACGTCTAGCCAATCATGATAGATTGCTGTCAGAATAGTATCAGCATAGTAAACCAAGAGAGTACCACAACTGGGATGAATAGAAGAGCTAGGGCTGGAATGATGAAGAAACAAGATAGCACCTACCAGGAGTGATAACATCTTCCATTTTTCAACTCTCTTGCAGTTGCGAAGGGCTACAGATACACCACTGTTGGAAGATTTAAGCATCACAACACCAGGACAATCCAACAACTTCACCTTCCTGTCTAACTGAACTTCTTGCATTGATCTAGTAACACCTGGAGTAGAACCAACATTAACCACACGTGACCTCTTCAAGCTGTTGATTAGACTGCTCTTGCCAACATTAGGAAGGCCGACAATACCCACAGTAATTGCCAGCTTGAGCTGCAAGCAAACCAACATAAAACATTATTGATGAAGCATGACACAAAACAGAACAAAAAAAATACAGCTCCTCATGTGTATATAAATGGTAACAAGAACACTGTAAAAGAAGGTGGGCAAGAAAGGAACAACAATATCACCGGGCACGGGTAATTATCAAAATGTCAGGATGAAATTGATTGAATCAATACAGTGTGAAAGTTGAAACAACCAGATTAAACTGTGTCCATATGGAAACTTGAGGTGTCTTGTACATGAAAATAAAAATAGTTCATCATCCAGATTCAATGTTAATATGCCTTTCATGAACTTGGACAAAACGGCAAAATAATGCATGAAGTCTGGTATGTAATAAGAAATTATGCAATTTTCAATAATTATTGTCTTATAGCTTAAGTAAATCAGAAAAGAAGAAATCCTAAAAACAACCAACCAGAAGCAGATAAATACAGTCAAACAATGACGGACTTCAATCATCTCTGAAACATTGAGATAGCTACCTCGTGACTCCTGGAATAATTTTTTAGTAGTTTAATGAGATTCTCGGCACCAAGACAATCACTGCTTTGTGAGACATTGCTTGATTTATCAAACTTTGCCGATTTCCATCCCAGCTTGGTTCTCTGCTCTTGAGTATTGCACTTGAATGCAACAGTTGGCAATTCCTCCCTTAGGTACATAAGCCACTTCTCTACTGACTCCTTGGGGACAAGATCTACAACTCACACAAGATTTACCGTCAGATGCAGAATGACAAGGAAATACCACACCAATGGCTCTGAAGTCAATCGAAAGTTGATCTTACCTATCTTATTGAGAAGCAGCACTATTCGTTTAGTTGGATCAGCCTTCCTAACCATCCTTTCCATGTCAACGCAACGAGTACCCAGTGGGTCCCTTGCATCAAGAACCTCGAGAATAACATCTGATGCTTCGATAACTTTAACCAACTCCTTATAGAAGGCCCTCTCTGAATGATCTAGAGACATTCAACAGATTTAGTTAATAATGTATATGCAAGAAGCAAGTTAATACAAATTAGCAATGGAAAAATGAAACTAACCATTAGTCTTAGGCATCTCAAAAGAAGCACTCTCCTTTGCTGCATCCTTCTCTGCAAACTCACTGCCCTGAGCAGAAGCAGCAGCTACCAAATTAGCAATATCCTCATCCTCAGGCAATCCGAGCTTTCTCTTCCTAGCCTGAAAGAAGGGCCACGATATATTATCACTGACTGTTCAACATGCACAGAGAAAACAATGTATGCCTATTATGAAAAGAAAGAACAAACATAAAGGAAACCTCAAGAATAAATAACAGACTTCATTGCCTATCATAGCGAATTAAAGTGAATGGTAACTAGCCACCAACAGGTATCCTGGTGCCCAGGAAATTACATGTTCCTGATGGAGCGATTGTGTGGTGCTACAAACGAACTTTATAACAATTATCATACCGATCTTCACAGTAAAGAGCTTGATATATGTTTCGAAGGTAGACATCACAGATGACAAGCTGTCCACCCAACGATCTATGGACGCACATTTCAACTTCTTCCATGAGCCAACATGTCAGTTTCCCGATGATACAAAGGCAATGAATAAGCTCATCGAAAGGAAATAGAAGAAATCAACGCTCATCTATCTATCTATGCAAATGCATCTAATAACAATCTATGGAAGCGTAATCAATAGACGCTGAGCACACTGAAATACAACAGAAACTTAGGAAGGGGACCAGACTATACATCAAATCAAACACTACCTGGACGGAACAGGCGCTTACCCTCTCCTTGCGAGCCTCCTTCTTGAGCTCGATCTCCTTGACGGCCTGCGCGCGACGGACCTCGAGGTTCTTGAGCTCCTGCTCCTTGAAGGGCCACTCATTGGGTATCCCGGGGTCCTTTTCGACCCTGCTCTTGTAGTTCTTGCCGTCCTTCTTGGCCTCCTTGCGCTTCTTGCGGTGGTGCTCCTTCACCTTGCGCAGCACCTTGTGTTTCGCCTTGAGCGTGACGCGCTTGCTCTTGCTCTTCTTACTTTTCTTCACCATCTTGCCGCCGCCGCCGCAGCTGGTGGTGCTGGGAAGAAGAGAGCCGGTGGAGGGAGAAGAGGAGAAAGGGTACGAGGGACGGCGGCAGGGGTGAGGCGTTAGGGTTTAGGAAGTCGAGGGATGGGGCTTGAGATTATAGACCGCCTACATGGGCCGTGAGGAGATACCGCATGAAGTCTGTAGCGTCAGCCGGCCCAGATAAATTTCATTCTTCTCAAGGTTTTTTTCTCTCTTACTTCTTTTTTCTGTTTTGTTTTCCTTTTTTTGTGCCCTTATTATTGTTTTTGTTATATATGTTTCGTCAAAATTTTGATTTGATAAAAATAGTGTTCATATATCTCAAAAACTCAAAAAGTTAAAAATATTCTTCCATAGTTTAAATAAACGTTTCACAAGTTAAAAAGTGTTTGTTTGATCAAATATATATTTGTGAGATTTAAGAAAATGTTCATATAGTTTAAAAGAATTCCTCGTTACATAGAAAATAAAATTTTATATGTGAAAATAAATAAAAGAAAACACCAATATATAAAAAATGAACAAAAAAGAAACAAAGAAGTGATAGAAAAGAAAATGAAATAAAAATTAAAATAGAAATAAAAAAAAAATAGATAATAAAAAGAAAACAAAAATGATAAAAATAAACACGAAAAAGGAAACGCAAAACAGAAACGAAAGGAGAGAAAAAGAAAATAGGAAAACGAAATAGAGCTTGGGCCAATTTGAAATCCAAAAATGGTGTGTGATTGAGAGAGTTTGGTGGCAAATAATTCAGAGAAATATTTGGCATATCTTGAGATACCTTTCTCTTACAAGACATTGAACTTGTCATAAACTATCTCCCTAGTGAAAAATCTCCTAGGCCTGATGGCTTCAGTGATGAATTCATCAAAGTATGATGGAGCATTATCAAATATGATCTCGAAGTCATGATCCAATATTTCCATAACGGCACAGTTTTAGTGGAGAGTTCCTTTTCCATCACGCTAAACCCTAAAAAATGATAATCCTAAAGCTCTAAGTGAATTCAGGCCTATTTCTTTGTTAAATCTTATTCAACAAAGCTTCTCGCTAGTAGGTTACAACAAATTATTCTTAAGTTGGGCCATCCTAATCTGTATGGTTTTCTTCATACTAGATACATATCCAAAATTGTTTTGGGTGAGCCTTTGAATATATATTTCGGTGCCACAAGTCCGAGAAGGAAATGATTATATTAAAGCTAGATTTTGAAACAACTTTTGATAAAATTCAACACTATGTAATGTTGCAAGTTCTAAAGGCAAAAGGCTTTGGTTCGAGATGGCTTAATATGTTTTCTGTGATTTTGAACTCTAAAACTTCATCACCCTACTAAATGGTGTGCTAGGAAAAAAAATATGATGTAAGAAAGGAGTGAGGCAGGGGTGTCTCTCTCTCCATTCTTTATGTTTTGTGGGGAGGTTTGCTCCCAACAAATCTGAATAAGCCTTTTCAGTTAGACCTGCTTAAACTACCTTTGGAGACATGGTTCAATGATTTCTATATCCTACAAAGTGTTGATGATACTTTGGTAATTATGGAAGCCGATGCAAACCAACTTGTGTGTCTTAGAGCACTTCTGAATTCGTACATTGATTATGTGGGACTAAAAGTGATTTTTTTTTTAATCTTGCATGACCCCTATCAAATTGTACATGGATTTGCATCGTGAGATTTTTCAAATTCAAACGGGCCTAATCTGTTTTCATTCTTTCTACGGAGAACAAGCGTGATGTCAATTCTGAAGGAGACGGCACCAAAAATCGTAGACACCCCGCCGGGGTTCTTCTCTCCTTTCCCCTCCCCTCCCGTGCTACTGTTTGAGAGAGGCGAAAGCCGAGTTCCGCTCCCGCCGACGGCCAATTCGTGGGTCTCCTCCCTCTCCGGCCGCCGTTGCGGCGGTGGGAGAGTGGGGAGACCCCAGATCTGTGCCTGAGGCATGTTTATAGTAGAGTAGGGTCTCTGGGCGGCGCTGGAGAGGTGGTGCTTGCGGCGGCGCTCTGGAATAAAGGTGTCGGGGTTCGATCTCCGCCTCGGCGGCGCTCTGCGGGGCGGCGTCGGCGAGCTCCCGGCGTGGTGTCCTCCCGGATCTGCGGATCTGTGGAGGCTAGGTCTTCGGGCGGTCGTCGTGAAGGAGGTGACGGCCGGCTTCCGAAGTTTTGTCCCTCGCCCCCATCTTCGTCTCGGCGTGGATCCTCCTGGCCACGTCGTGGGGTGCTGGGGGTGGTGCGGCGGGGAGCTGGTGCCTGGCGCTGGCTGCCTCCTCCGCCTGTACAGGAGAAGGTTTTCTGGGATCTTCGAGGTGGCCGCTGGGTGTTGGCGTGGTGTTCTGGCCTCTTCTGCCGGCCGTGGTGGCGTGGGATGAGGGCTTCAGGCTTCATGCTCTGCTTCGACAAGGTTTGCTTCTCGCTTTCTCTCCGACCGGCCGTGGTGGCGAGGAGAGAAGGCGTGATCAAGTTCTGCAAGTGGCGGCGACTTCAGCGAGCTGTGTTCGAGCTCAGTGCAGGGTTCTTCGGAAGAGAGGTGGCTGCGGGGAGGTGGCGCCATGGCCGTGCGCGTTAAGAGTTCTTCAGTCCCGTCGCTTGCGGCGGGCGGCATATGCGGCTGTCTACATGAGTGGGGTGGTGCTCCCGTTCCCGGGTTTCGCGGTGGCCTGGCGTCTCCCTCTCCGGCGGTGTTCGGCGATGGAGGTTGTCCTCAGGCGATGCGGAGGTTCAGCGGCTTCCTCGTGTGCTGCTTGTTGCGCTGGGTGTCAAAGGCTTGTACGTCTGCGTTTTCCTGTTCTTTCTTTGTATTCTTTGGTGAATTCGCAGTGTAGATCCTTTCAAAAAAAAAAATCGTAGACACCCCCAAAATTGTTTTGGGTGAGCCTTTGAATATATATTTCGGTGCCACAAGTCCGAGAAGGAAATGATTATATTAAAGCTAGATTTTGAAACAACTTTGATAAAATTCAACACTATGTAACGTTGCAAGTTCTAAAGGCAAAAGGCTTTGGTTCGAGATGGCTTAATATGTTTTCTGTGATTTTGAACTCTAAAACTTCATCACCCTACTAAATGGTGTGCTAGGAAAAAAATATGATGTAAGAAAGGAGTGAGGCAGGGGTGTCTCTCTCTCCATTCTTTATGTTTTGTGGGGAGGTTTGCTCCCAACAAATCTGAATAAGCCTTTTCAGTTAGACCTGCTTAAACTACCTTTGGAGACATGGTGCAATGATTTCTATATCCTACAAAGTGTTGATGATACTTTGGTAATTATGGAAGCCGATGCAAACCAACTTGTGTGTCTTAGAGCACTTCTGAATTCGTACATTGATTATGTGGGACTAAAAGTGATTTTTTTTTAATCTTGCATGACCCCTATCAAATTGTACATGGATTTGCATCGTGAGATTTTTCAAATTCAAACGGGCCTAATCTGTTTTCATTCTTTCTACGGAGAACAAGCGTGATGTCAATTCTGAAGGAGACGGCACCAAAAATCGTAGACACCCGCCGGGTTCTTCTCTCCTTTCCCCTCCCCTCCCGTGCTACTGTTTGAGAGAGGCGAAAGCCGAGTTCCGCTCCCCGCCGACGGCCGATTCGTGGGTCTCCTCCCTCTCCGGCCGCCGTTGCGGCGGTGGGAGAGTGGGGAGACCCCGAATCTGTGCCTGAGGCATGTTTATAGTAGAGTAGGGTCTCTGGGCGGCGCTGGAGAGGTGGTGCTTGAGGCGGCGCTCTGGAATAAAGGTGTCGGGGTTCGATCTCCGCCTCGGCGGCGCTCTGCGGGGCGGCGTCGGCGAGCTCCCGGCGTGGTGTCCTCCCGGATCTGCGGATCTGTGGAGGCTAGGTCTTCGGGCGGTCGTCGTGAAGGAGGTGACGGCTGGCTTCCGAAGTTTTGTCCCTCGCCCCCATCTTCGTCTCGGCGTGGATCCTCCTGGCCACGTCGTGGGGGTTCTGTGGGTGGTGCGGCGGGGAGCTGGTGCCTGGCGCTGGCTGCCTCCTCCGCCTGTACAGGAGAAGGTTTTCTGGGATCTTCGAGGTGGCCGCTGGGTGTTGGCGTGGTGTTCTGGCCTCTTCTGCCGGCCGTGGTGGCGTGGGGACGAGGGCTTCAGGCTTCATGCTCTGCTTCGACAAGGTTTGCTTCTCGCTTTTCTCCGACCGGCCGTGGTGGCGAGGAGAGAAGGCGCGATCAAGTTCTGCAAGTGGCGGCGACTTCAGCGAGCTGTGTTCGAGCTCAGTGCAGGGTTCTTCGGAAGAGAGGTGGCTGCGGGGAGGTGGCGCCATGGCCGTGCGCGTTAAGAGTTCTTCAGTCCCGTCGCTTGCGGCGGGCGGCATATGCGGCTGTCTACATGAGTGGGGTGGTGCTCCCGTTCCCGGGTTTCGCGGTGGCATGGCGTCTCCCTCTCCGGCGGTGTTCGGCGATGGAGGTTGTCCTCAGGCGATGCGGAGGTTCAGCGGCTTCCTCGTGTGCTGCTTGTTGCGCTGGGTGTCGAAGGCTTGTACGTCAGCCTTTTCCTGTTCTTTCTTTGTATTCTTTGGTGAATTCGCAGTGTAGATCCTTTCAAAAAAAAAATCGTAGAGGTCTTTATCGAAAAAAATCAAGAAATCAGGTCTTTATCGAAAAAAATCAAGAAATCAGGAGTGAGCTGTATGTACCCAAGAGTCCAAGACGCAGTCCCAGTAGCAGACGCAACCACGGCCCCCTCAAACCCTTCTTCCGGAATCCGGTGCGAACCCATCTTTCTTGTGTTCCTCTTCTCCGTCGCCGTCTCCTCTCCCCCTTTCCTCCTCCCACACGGATTAGATTCACCTCATCCCGAGCTCTACAAATCACTCCACGGATCCCACCGCTGAGTCCCGCTAACCACAAGCACCGAACCAAACAGTTTCGCCGCTGCCATGATCCTTCGCATCCGCAGCCGAGACGGCACCGACCGCGTCACCGTGCCGGACGCCGCCTCCGCCACCGTCGGCGACCTGCAGCGCCTCATCGCGGCGCTCGTCACCGTGCCCGAGCCACTCCAGCGCCTCTCCCTCGACCCCGCCCTGCTCCTCCCCGCCGCCCAGCCGCGCCTCCTCTCCGACCCGGCCGCGCCGCTCGCCTCCCTGCCGCTCGCCAACGGCTCCTTCGTCTACCTCACCTACCCGCCCAACGCCCGCTCCTCCCAGCCGCCGCCGCCCAGGGCCCTCGCCGCCGCCGGCTCCTTCGGCAAGAAGATGACCATGGACGACCTCATCGCGCGCCAGATCCGCGTCACCCGCCAGGAGGCGCCGCTCTGCTCCGCGGCCTCTTTCGACCGCGACTCCGCCAACGCCTTCCAGCTCTACGTCGCCGAGTCGCTCGCCTTCGCCGTCAAGCGGGCGGGCTTCCTCTATGGCCGCGTCGACGCCGACACCAAGGAGGTGTTCGTCGACTTCATCTACGAGCCGCCTCAGAATGGCACCGAGGACGTGCTCCAGCTGATGCGTGATGTCCACGAGGAGGCCCGCGTCGATGCCATCGCCGATGGCCTTGGGATGCAGCGGGTGGGGTTGGTGTTCACACAGGCAGTCGGGAGGAAAGCCAGTGAGACCGGCGAGTACACCATGTCTAACCGCGAGGTGGTTCAGGCTGCTCAGCTCCAGGCTGAGCGTGGGATCCCAGAGTGGGTCACTGCCGTGGTGAAGCTGGAGGTGGGGGATGACGGCTCAGGGGATGTGCACTTTGAGGCGTTCCAGATGAGTGAGGTTTGTGTCAAGCTCTGTAAGGATGGTGTGCTGGAAACGGAGGTTGCAGACTCTGACGATCCCCGCCTGTCCAAGATGCGCAAGGAAGTGATTGCAGGAGGGAAGGATACTATGGAGGTGGATAATGACTTCTTCCTGGTGCCTGTCAAGATTTCTGATCACCAGGTATGTTTTTGATTCAAATGCAAAGCTATAGGCACATATAGTTCAGTGCTTAGGTGAAAATAGGATCTGCCTTTGCGGAAAACTGCCGCAAAAAAGGGACGATTTTTATTCTTTAATTTGTTTTAATCAAGGGCTAGACTTAATTTGTAAGCAAACCAGGTCGATATGCGCTTGTATTGGATGCCACAAATTGGGTATGTGAACATTGTAGATGTACACGATAGTAACCTATACATCTATATAATTTGAGGGAAAATTGAGCACCTTACTATAGTACATTAATAAAGTATATGTTTCCTGCATACTTGGTATGCTTCATGTTATGTACACAATGCAATCCTTTGTTATGTTCATGTTACTATGATTTTGGATGTAAGGTTGAGTGTCTGAACTTTTCCACCTATGTTAAGAAGCACTTAAGGCTAAGAATGTAAATTATGATCATTAAAATATGTGGGATTTAGGTTTCGATATCTGAATGCCAGATTTAGATGTTTGGTCATTGCCAACTGTGGAATTGTGGTTTAGAACAGAATCAGGCGTTATTATGTTTCATTTGTTACAGAGGTGCTGACCAAAAGGTTCACGATTAGTGCTTAAATTGTGATAATTGAAATATGTGGGATTTAGGTTTGAATCTTTGAATGACAGATATAGAGGTTTTGCTCATTGCCAACTGCGGAGTTGTGGTTTAGATCGGATGTGATTGTGTTTAATTTGTGACAGAGCGGCAGACCAAAAGTTGCTTGTTTAGTGCTTAGGATGTGACCTGGCTATTGGGTGAATTTCATAACGTTGGTATAGGAGAAACAGTTTTTAAAATCACTTCTTAACAAAGGTTTTTTTTACGTGGGGCCTGCCATGGTGCATTCAAATGGTAGTAGTCAGGTGAGTGTGGAACTTTATGTGTCATAAGGACAGAAGTTTGGTTGTATTTTGGATAAATACGTCAACGATCCTGGGTATAGCGCCACGGTTAGCTAACAGTCACCACAAAACTGTTCTACCATATTCTTTTGTGCTCATTTAGTAATGCTTCTGATTAAAAAAAATGGTTGATGTTGTAGAAAGTTGGCATCTCTGAACCTAGAACCCACTAAACTTCTGTTTCTTCCATCAATCTACGATTTATCTTTTAAAAAGATACATCTGAATCTCTATCCTGAGGGATCTACCTTTTAAAAGCTCTAAAATCTCATCTTTTTATCCTATGAATGATTCCCTACCTCTGTGGACAGAAACCAAAAGGAGGCAAGTTGCAATATGATCCAGATGTGTTGTTGCTTGATCCTTTGTTTCTTATGCTCTTAGATTTTGAAATTTTCTTGCCTCAACATTTTTTTTAATAATGTAGTAAAACTTAGGAACAACGGATTCACTTATAAAATCAAGTATCCTAAGAGGTACCGAGTACATGTGAGCTTAGTTTTAACTTTTGAAATAATAAATGTACTGAATTCGTTTGTTAATTGCTAACATAAACACTTAGAATTCTCACCCTGTAATCAAGATAAATCCTGCCTGGATGTATATTTCATTTAAAAAAAGAATTTGCACGTTGTCATTTATAACTGGGTATGTGTCATAAATTTGTTATTAGAAATCACAAATGGTGAAATTATATCTAAAATGGATATCTCTCTTTCATTTTAGAGAAAATGGCTCAGTACACAGCATAAACTGCAAGGCTGAGAATATGCCTTGGTTTAGTTTGGCTACTACTATATCATGACAATGGTTGTTTGAAGATTTAGTTCCAGTTCATTGTACAATGACCTCTTGTATTATTGAGAAGACCAATATATTACTGAGTAGGTACAAGGTTACATAAAGTTCAACCTTGGGTAGTGATACTTGCTGGTGATGGTTTTACTAGGCTATTAACATAAAGTCCACCTTGGGTAGTCAGGAATTGGACCCTTTTCGTGTTTAGTTGATTATATACTAACATGATGTCTGCTTGTTTATACAGGGTCCACTCTCAATGGGATTTCCTATAGAAAACCGTGGAAGTCCTTTAGCAATGAACTCACTCAGGAGCCACCTCGATCGTGCAAAGCATCTGCCGTTCGTGAAACGGATCTCTGATTTCCACTTGCTTCTCCAGGTCACTACTTTCCTAGATGTAAAAGCAGATGTTCCTGCTCTAGCTGCTTGCGTGAGACACCAAGCCAAAGTACCCGAGGGCTATCAGCTTCTGATCGAGACCTTGGCTGGTCAAACATAACGTGGTTTCCAGAAAGAACACACTGTGTCATTTGGTTTACTCTCATGTCATATGTATAACTTATATGAATTCCTCAGGTGTGTAAGTCTTGTTTAGTTCACCTTTGCGCAAAGGGCAACAAACTTCTTTCATCTGCCGAATCTGATCCTATATCGATTGAAACAGAAGTCTTTTGAGAAGCTTTTAGTGGGATGATGTTGATGTTGCACGGCAGGGTGGAACCCTGTTGAAAGTTGGCATGCTATGCCTAATTCATATTCTCCATTCGGTGTCACTCCATCGTCTTCTACGGTGACCACACCATATTTGGTATGTACGTAACCAGGCCTTCTAAAATTGTATCATGCGTAGACGCTGAGATTGTCTTCTGTGGACAACGGTAGGCGTCCCGCGGATCTGGGGACAAAAATCCCTTCCTCCACCCATCGTCTGATCTCACTAAAATGTCAAATCTCGCTCATTCGACCATTGTAACACAATCTCAGTCCGCCGTAGCAAAAAAAATGTGCTTTAGGGATTTTGTGAAACACACTAAGCATAGACGTTCACATACTTGCACAAACTCAGCTCTATGAACGCACGCACACCCTACCCGTATGAGCACCTCCAAAGCCGGCACTCAGGTCATGAGATTGACGAAATCACCACAGGCGCCTTGTTGTCGACGTGAACGTCGTCTCCCACTGAAAAATATTCCGCCTAAATGAGAAATACCAACGTCAAATCTAAAATTTAAACTCTGATGGGTTGGGGTACAACCACCCTACTGACCATTTTGCCACATGTTCTCAATGGGCTTTATATTCTCGTGCCACACTTTGTGCTTTTGAGCCTCGCAAATGTCCAAACAAAAATGTTCGTCTCGTCACTTTTGGCCGAATTCTGACGAGCAGGACCGCATAACATCCTTGTGGACGGATGTCTCAAACAAAATGAGGTTCTTGAACTCCTATATAACATAGTTTCATTGATGCCAAAGATGATCTCATGTTCAGGTCACTACGGACGGGAACTCTATTTTATCTGAAACTAAGCAAAGGTCCAAACCGAATGATGTTGAAGAATCAGCGGATGAAATCTGAACCATTGGATCGATCTGAAGAAGAAAGGCAAAGGAATAGAAAGGTAGAGTAAGAAGCATTGCCCAACAGAGGGATTGAGGACACACTACTGATTTTGAGCTGAAATAGGCCTCGGCTCTACGACTCTACTCAATAGTTAGTTTGCTGGACAAGGGTATTGTCAGATCAAAATGTAATCAATTGTAAAAAAAAAAGTTGTGTCCCTCATTGATACGTCTCCAACGTATCTATAATTTCTGATGTTCCATGCTTATATTATGCCAATTGCTACATGTTTTATATACATTTTATATCATTTTTATGCATTTTCTGGGACTAACCTATTAACAAGATGCCACAGTGCCAGTTCCTGTTTTCTGCTGTTTTTGGTTTCAGAAAAGTTGTTCTGGAAATATTATCGGAATTGGACGAAACAAAAGCCAAAGTCCCTATTTTTCTGACACGTACACGGAGTCCGAAGGAGAGACGAAGGGGGGCCATGGGCCGTCCTCACCATATGGCGGCGCGGTCCCACCTTCTGCCGCGCCGCCACTTGGTGAGGAGGCCTCGGGCCTCCACCGATACCGCCCCTTCGCCTATAAATTGCCTTTCTCGGGAAAACCCTAAATACCCGAGTCATATTCCACAAAAAGTTTCAGAGCCGCCGCCACCGTCAACCCTAACTCGGGAGGGTTCTGAAACTCTTCCCAGCACCCTGTCGGAAAGGAGAATCATCACCGGAGGGCTCTACATCGCCATGCCTGCCTCCGGAGTGATGTGTGAGTAGTTCATCCTTGGACTATGGGTCCATAGCAGTAGCTAGATGGTTGTCTTCTCCTCTTGTGCCATCATGTTTAGATCTTGTGAGCTGCCTATCATGATCAAGATCATCTTATTGTAATGCTACATGTTGTGTTTGCTGGGATCCGATGAATATTGATACTATGTCAAGTTAAATACTGAAATATTATATATATCTTATTTATGATCTTGCATGCTCTCCGTTACTTGTTGATACTCTGGCCAAGTGGATGCTTGTGACTCCAAGAGGGAGTATTTATGCTAGATAGTGGGTTCAGTCTACATTTAATCTGGGGGAGTGACAGCAACCTCTAAGGTTGTGGATGTGATGTTGCCACTAGGGGTAAAACAACAATGCTTTGTCTAAGGATGAATGTGTTGTTTACATTATGCACTTTACTTAATGCAATTGTATGTTGCTTGCAACTTAATACTGGAAGGGGTGTGGATGCTAACCTGAAGGTGGACTATTTAGGCACAGATGCATGCTGGATAGCGGTCGGTGTACTTTGTCGTAATGATCAAATGAATCTCATAGTAGACACCATAACTTGCACATGCATATTATGCACTTTTCAATATTGTCAATTGCCCAGCTGTAATTTGTTTACCCACCATGTTAGTTATTTATTATGGAGAGACACCACTAGTGAACTGTGGACCCCGGTCCATCCTTTTACATCTGAAATACAACCTACTGCAATCATTATTCTCTTTCATTCTCTGCAAACAAACATCATTTTCTACACCACACTTTTAATCCTTTGTTTTCGGCAAGCCGGTGAGTTTGACACCCTCACTGATTCGTTGGGGCAAAGTAGTTTGATTGTCTTGTGTGCAGGTTCCAAGTCAACTTCGACGCAAGCAAGTTTTCTGGCGCAGTTGACACCTTCAGAAGTGTCTTCACCTCCTACTAGATTGATAACCTTGGTTTCTTACTGAGGGAAGACTTGCTGCTACACTCATCAAACCTTACTCTTGGGGTCTCCTGACGAACGTGTGCTTTACACGCATCACTCATTTCTCAACTGCCTAGAGAAATCACTGCCGCAGAGAAAAATGTGTCGTCAAGGAGACACCGGGGTAGCCAGTGTCGCTGGCTGTGATGAAGGACGAGGCGGCCAACAAGTGGAGGCAGGTCGAGTTAAACCCGAAAAAGCCTTCCGTGAGGGTTGACCTCGTCAGCCTCCTCCCAACGAGATGATGTACTCTCCTCCCCTTCAAATTTACTGTGCGGACAGCTATCCCCTGCTGACGGTGACGACCCCTCTAGTGAGCCCCCTCCCTCAACCTCACCGTCAATGACTTGTTATGTGGGCCAGATAGCAAACACATGCCGCACCCTCGCTTCTTCTACTCTACTTAAGGGGATCCACAGGTTTAGTAGCCTCCACATTGTCTCCATGACTCTCCGAACGATTTGTATGTATCGCTGGTGCAACATGAGATCACTTGACAACTGAGCACTTGATGTGTTTCATGATTTGTTCATTGGACTTTCCTTTACAGATTGGTTGTACTTGATCCATATGGTTCGACAATAATCAGGGTCATTAACGCGCATAAATTGACAATGTTGGGTTACTCGTTTACCGAATTCTCGCAACTTGTTATTGGATCCATAATCGTCTAGGTAAAAAATAGTCTTCATCTCCTTTTTCTTCTTGAAACCCACACTTTTTTCTAACAATCTTGATACCCACAAGTTTGACCTTGTCTTTGCACATAGTGAACGTCTTGGCATTATAATCAATCAACCCAAATCTGGATGAACTCCTTAATGTTTTTTGTGCACGGAGAACCTATACCGAGGTGAATCTCTTTTCTTGTTAAATGTTAACCACAACGTTACTTTCTCACAAGTTTAAATGTGAAAGTTAGTGTTCAAAACTGCATCAACATTATAATTAAAGATGCAGACACTGTACTTAATATGTTCTCTTCCCTTGCTGACAAGAATATGCCCGAGAGTAAAAATATGCTGCAATATAACTGGAACAATCCCATCGAATGTCACCATTCTCCATCTTAAATAAATTATTTTGAACGGCTACCAAAGCATAGCACCCGATATTAATTTTGGCCAGCTCCTTCTTCTGAAGTCAAGTGTGCACAAGGTAATGGGGTTTGGCATCAAATTAGCGCGTCCAGAGTGCTTAGACGACTACAGTTGAATGTCAAAGGTTCTGATGAAGCTGGCATTTGTTTTGGAAGAACAGGTATCAACACAAAAGTGTTAACTGCGAGAACATACATAAATTGTCGGTGACTAATCCATTTGCGGAAACATTAAACTCGAGAACGCACTATGATTTATAATATTTAAATTTAAACATTGCAATATACATCACATGCATGAGTTATCGGTAGCGCTAGGAAGGCTGCGACCGATAGCGTGGCGAGAGAGAACACGGATATGGGTGAACGGCAATGCTCTTTGTTGAGGTGAAAGTCGGAACAACAAACTTTTTTTTTTGAACTACAGTCTACAGACTGCCCAAAATTGAAGATGAAAAAGGAGAAAAAGTCCAAATCCCAATTTTAGATTTCCCGCAGAATAAATAGAGATATCTAGCACTTTAAAAAAAAATAGAGATATCTAGCAAGTAGTATTGTACTAGGAGTATACTAGTAGTACAGTATTTCATCTGGATTCCGGGCACAATAGCTGCAAGTGGTCCGCACCTTATTGCTAAGACGCGCCCGGGATCTAGCACTTTGGGAGAGTTCGGGTGGGTCCCGTCTCGTCTCTAGGATTCCCTATTTATTCTGCGTCCCCGCAAGGGTTAGGAGACAACGAACGAACGAACGAAGCGAGACCAAACCCCAAAACCCTCTCTCTCTCCCAATCTCCCACCCTCGGATCGATCCCCCTATCCGGCGGCATGGAGCAGGCGCCGATCGAGCTCGAGGTCGGGTGGCGCGACATGGAGGCCGGCGTGGCCAGGCTCAAGCGCATCCTCAACAACGATGACCTCCAGAGCTTCAGCTCCGAGGAGTACATCCATCTCTACACGTACTTACGCGCGCCTCTAATCTTTTTCTCTCGGTGATTTGGTTGGGTGTATCCAATCCGATCTGATCTGATCTAATTGCACTGTGGCAGGACGATATTCAACATGTGCACGCAGAAACCACCGCACGACTACTCGAAGCAGCTCTACGACCGCTATCAGAAGACCCTGGAAGATTATATCAAAACCACCGTACGTGCGCGCTGTTCTTAATCTCAGTTTTATTTGGTGATAGTTCTAGATTTTGCGGTCGATGCCACATCTATGTTGCTGTCATGTGTGATTAATTCTCACGGCTCTTGAAAGTAGGGTAGATTTGTTATGAGTTGTGAACAACTTTCCCCCTGTTTCTTGAGCGATTGGTAGTAAAGTTTCTGTCGCAGGATACGGTTCTTATGCTGATCCTATAGTGGTAATTGTTTTCCTTTCATGTGTGTGATTGCCGATTAGTTACTTGGTATAGTTCCTGGTTGTGACTTGTGAATCTGTAATTGATGCAATATGCGCCACTGCCTGTTTGACATCTATGATGGAGCAAAATAGACCGATTCTATTTTTTTTTGTTGCGTGATGTGCTCTTGGTCGTCATAGGTGTTGCCGTCTCATCGTAACGAAAACCGCTTTTATAATTTGTAATGGTTTTTAACTATAGTTGCATGTAACAAGATTGGTCTGCACTGGATATATAGTTGGATTAGTGGTTGGTATCAATTGTTGCACCTGGCACTCTCTCAACATGATTTGGCCCTATTTCTTAATTTCCTTTGAGATCATGAGTTATTGCCCACTTACTTGTGTGGTCATGTAGGTCCTACGCTCGCTGAAGCAGAAACACGGTCAGTTTCTGCTGAGGGAATTGGTGGAGAGGTGGAAGAACCACAAGGTCATGGTCAGGTGGTTGAGCCGGTTCTTCCACTACCTCGACCGGTACTATGTTTCACGGAAGTTACTTCTGCCGCTCAGAGAACTCGGCCTGACTTGTTTTAATGATCTGGTAAGTTCCTTGAATAACATTTTTGTCTAAGTCTCTCTGTTGAGGACCAATTTAGTTTACATTTAACATGGATTGGTTGTGTTGCCCTTCGTAGGTTTTCAACGAGCTAAAAACAACACTGGCAACTATTGTTATTGACATGGTACGCCCTGCCCTCTGCTATTTTGTTTCCTTCCTCTGGAACACTTCATCTAGAGGACATTAAAATCATTATTGGTCCTGCAATTTGCTTCAACAGGTCAACGATGAGAGGGATGGCCAGCTCATTGACCGTGCCCTTGTGAAGGATGTCCTTGATATCTATGTTGAGATTGGGCGCGGTAGTTTGAGTCTTTACGAGCTTAATTTTGAACAAGCTTTTTGCAAGGGTACCGCAGATTACTATTCCAAGAAGGCACAAACCTGGATGTTGGAGGACTCTTGTCCTGAATACATGTTCAAGGTTTCCACGTGACTAATATTATATATAATTGCAACCAAGTGTAAGGATACCTTCTGATTGGTTCTTTGTTGCATAGGCTGAGGAATGCTTACAAAAAGAGAAAGAGCGAGTGGCGCATTATTTGCACGCTTCAACTGAACCAAAGTTGCTACAGGTGTGTATCAGTTATTATCTCTTCTGTCGTGGTTTATTGTATGTTTTTTTCTAAATAGGTTCCGCATTTAGTCTTATATGGAGAAAAATTGTGCAACTGAAGTTTCTCATTTTAACCTCATTGGTTACAGGATACTATGTTAGAGCTCATAACTAGACGTGCTGATCAAATTCTGAATAAGGAGAACTCTGGATGCAGGGTGTTGCTTTTGGATGGAAAGGTTTGATGGGAAGTAGATTTATGCCTTCCGTGCTTAGAACTTGTAATAGATGTACTAAAAATTTGCTGCTCATCTTATTTTTTCTGTAGACTGAGGATCTATCAAGAATGTATAGGCTCTTTTCTAAGCTGGAGGACGGGCTCTCTCAATTATCAAAAGTTTTTAAGGAGGTATCAGACCTATACCTCATCCTATGCTTATATACGTTGCACCTTTAAAAATATTGGCAGCTGATCAAGATGCTTACTTCTATGTAGCATGTCAATGAAGAGGGTATGTCCTTGTTGAAACAAGTAACTGATGCTGCCAACAGCAGAAAGGTGAATCATCATGTCACCCCCTCTGTTCTATATCTAATCTGTGTTAGACCTTGATTTAGCTTACATATATGTTCTTGCTTGAGTAATTGTCTTTTTGTTGGTATGCAAGTTTTGTGTGAATAAATGTCAAATTTGTGCTGTAATTACTCTAGACTTAGTTTTGTTTGTTTCAAGATGAGTGTGAGAACGCTTAATAAATATCACTTGAAGAGAATTTGAAGTTCTGAATATCATTTAATGCTAGTTTTTGGCATGATTTATTTGTTCCTAAAATATTATTACATGATTACATACCATTCCATGATAAATCTTCACAACGTGGTCAGCATTTGTTTCAAGATTCAGTATCGAAACAATCCTTTTAGCTTAGACTTGTTCGACAGCTTTAGTATTAAATCTCATAGGCCGGCCAATTAAACGATCTAGCTGAATAGCACGCACTGTCCGTATGTAAAATTTCATTGTTCATCGTGCACAAGTTGTCCTTTATGAGCAAGTCACATATGCATTTTCTAAACCAAATTAAACATTTTTTACGCTGCATATGTACAGAATGAGAGGAAGGAAGTAGCGTGTTCGCTGGAGCAGGTCAGTGTTTGATATAATTCGCTTTTAACTAGCTTTTGCTTCCTTTTGCTTTTAATCCTAATGATGATGATGATTTATTGCTGATTTTAGGATTTTGTCCGGAAAGCCATTGAGCTCCACGACAAACAGCTAGCATATGTCGCCAACTGTTTCCAAAATCACCCAGCATTTCACAAGGTTTTGTATACTTCCAATATCATACTTTCTTATGTCAACTTAATTGCATGCCTTAACCTGAGCTAATGTGTTTTCCACACTGTACCTATGCTCAGGCTCTTAAGGAGGCGTTCGAACTTTTCTGTAACAAAGATGTTGCTGGCTGCAGTAGTGCGGAATCGCTTGCAGCATTCTGTGATAACATCTTACAGAAAGGTGGAAGTGAAAAGCTGAGTGATGAAGCTGTAGAAGAGACCCTTGATAAGGTACAGCCACTGCGATTCTGTTCCCCTCAGATTTATAATATGCTTTGCTTAATTCGGAAACTTGATTGTCCCCAGGTTGTGAACATTCTCACATACATCAGCGATAAGGATCTCTTTGTTGAGTTTCACAGGTTCGTAATATTCTATTAGCTGGAGTTTCACAATAAATATGGATTTGAATATGTTTCTGAAGGTTTAAATCTCCCTGGAAAAAATGTGTTGCAGGAAGAAGCTTGGAAAGAGATTACTCTTTGATAAGAGTGTCAACAACGAACATGAGCGAAGCCTTCTTTCCAAGCTAAAGCAGTACTTTGGGGGACAGTTTACTTCAAAGATGGAGGGCATGCTCAGAGACATGGAAACTGCAAGAGACCAACAGACAGGCTTTGATGAATACAAGAGCATAAATTATCCAGAAACATTTCCTAGGGTAGACGTGAGTGTTACTGTTCTGACGACCGGACAATGGCCAAGTTACAAAACCTTCAACATAAATCTTCCTTCGGAAATGGTATGTACACTGTTTCGCTACCTCGTAGAGTTATTAATTGAGTACCACAGCTGAACTTGTATAAATGGTAATTCAGGTTACTGTCACGAACCTATTGGAAAAGATAAATAGGATCAGGAATAAGGAACATTATAAAGGGGGGTGATGAACTATAGGGGATTGTCATCCTTCTTCCTTTACGTCTAACAGTCCAAACTATGTATTTAACCTGATTTAATAGATACAATTTGAATGAGCTTTAAGTCTAACTGTAAAAACTATGATTTAGTAGATAAAAGTCCTTGGTGCATGTGGGCTTCTAATTCATAAATTTATTTTGACACCTCCAGATGCATTGTGATGTGATACTTTGTGCTAGCTATAATATTGAGGTGCTAGTGTGCTACTAGCCCATGTATTGGACCCGTCTAACTTTAGGTGCATGGTTTCAGATTATGTGTGTGGAGGCTTTCAAGAACTATTATAACTCCCAGCATAAACACAGAAAGCTTAACTGGATCTATTCCATGGGAAACTGCAACATCGTTGCAAAGTTTGACGCAAAAACTATCGAGCTGGTTGTCACTACATATCAGGTTTGAGCAATATCCTTGAGGAAGTAGAACCTCTCGTAGCTACTTTTTAGAACATAATATTTATTTCTTGCCATTCCTTGTTTTGGCCAGGCTGCACTTTTGCTGCTGTTTAACGAATTTGATCGACTAAGTTACGCTGAGATTGTGACGCAACTAAACCTCCCTGCTGACGATGATGTGCGCTTGCTCCATTCACTCTCGTGTGGGAAGTACAAGATTCTTGAGAAAGAGCCAAGTAACCGAACAATTTCTCCAAGTGACGTGTTTCAGTTCAACAACAAATTCACCGATAAAATGCGGAGGATAAAGGTGCATTTCCTAATTTCTGTTCCCTGCTTTGTTTCTTCTTCCTGTTGCTCTGGTCCTTCGGAGTTTGTTGTACAAAATAAACTGACAGCAATATGTTGTGTCCAGGTACCACTTCCTCCAACTGACGAAAAGAAAAAGGTAATTGAAGATGTCAACAAGGACAGGAGGTTCTCAATCGATGCATCCCTTGTGCGCATTATGAAGAGCCGCAAGTCCATGAGCCATCAGCAGCTCGTAGCAGAATGCGTGGAGCAGCTCAGCCCCATGTTCAAGGTTCTTTGATGAAACTCCCTCTACTGAATTTAGCTTTTGAACACTGCACAGTTCTATGTGATGCTTACTAGTATTTAATTGTCTCTGCTGCAGCCTGACATCAAAATTATCAAGAGGAGGATTGAGGATCTTATCAGCAGGGAATACCTGGAACGTGACCTCGAGAAGGTCAACACCTACAACTACTTAGCTTGATTGGTTGAGCAACAACTTGCTGAGTTTGGCCTGGAGGGTTTTCAAGGATTTCTTCAATCGTCTCTGTTGATATATTGTAGCCATGCCGAGACAGGGCTGATTTCGTCTTGTACATTGTTGACGACAAGGGAACGTTCATATGTAGGAAACAGTAGAAAATCTGGGTTAGCTTGGAGCCTTGCCGTTTTCGGTTGCTTAGGTCGGTCCATAGAGTAAATTCTACACGGTGTGAAAGTGAAACAAGTTTTACATGCTGGAATATTACCGAGTTGCTTGAACACATTTTTTATGCCTCCTATTTTCAGTTATCCAAGTAGTATTACTATCATATACAGTATATATATGTATGTTGTGTGTTATTATTCAGGCTACATATTATCTAGAATTTTAACTAATGGAAAGAGTACTGAACGCTAGACATAGTAGATCATGTCGACTTCGATTAGGCTGATGTGCGGTATGTTGAGCGCCACGGCAGGGCCCCTGCAGTTCTTCCGGAGGAAGCGGTGTGAAAGTGAAACAAGTTTTACATGCTGGAATATTACCGAGTTGCTTGAACACATTTTTTATACCTCCTATTTTCAGTTATCCAAGTAGTATTACTATCATATACAGTATATATGTATGTTGTGTGTTATTATTCAGGCTACATATTATCTAGAATTTTAACTAATGGAAAGAGTACTGAACGCTAGACATAGTAGATCATGCCGACTTCGATTAGGCTGATGTGCGGTATGTTGAGCGCCACGGCAGGGCCCCTGCAGTTCTTCCGGAGGAAGTTGTATGCGACGTCGATGGCGAACTTCTTGAAGACGTTGGAGCTCCTCCTTGCCTTGATGTACGAGTGCCCCATGATGTATGCCACGCCGGCGTGCTTGGCCTCGACGATGGCGCTCAACTCCTCCTTTACCCTGGGGTCCACGTGCTCGCCGGCCACCTCTGAGATCTCAAACCGGACGCGTCGTCGGTTTGGCGACTCGGACTCGTACATGTTGTGCAGCGACTGGAGCGTATCCGACTTGTCGCCGTCCGTGGCGGCCGTGGCCGCGCGCACCACGACGCTCTCCTCGTCCTCCACTGGCTGATCCCGTACGAGGAGCCCCGTACGCGCGAGGTCGCTGGGCCGCGTGATCACGGTCATCCTGCCCTCGACGGCCGACGCGGCGCCGTCGCTGTTGCGGGCGGCGGCCTCAGCTGCCTCCATCTGCACGAACTCGGCGATGCGGAGAACGAGGTCGTTCTCGAAGTCGCTGCTGTCGTCACCGAGCACGTCCTTGTAGCCGTAGCGGACGACGCAGCGGTACATGTGGAAGTCGCGCGGGCCGATGCGGCCGACCAGGTGCCGCTCCTCGGGCCGAACGTGCGGGATGGGCACGGCCTTGACGCACACGAAGACGAGCACCTGGTGGAACGCCGGGAGGTTGGTGACGAAGTGCGAGAAGACGGCCGGCACGCCCGTGGCGAGCTCGCTGTAGATGAGGCCGATTCCGGGCACGCGCACGATGCCGAGGCTGGGGCCCAGCGCGTGGATCCACCTCAGGGACACCTTGTTCTGGACGTCAAACGTGTGCTTCAGCCGCGTGCCGTAGTGCCACACGTACATGATGGCCACGAACACGAGCGACAGTGCCAGCGGCAGCCACCCGCCCTGTGGCACCTTCATCAGGGCCGCCGACAGGTAGGCCGCCTCCACCACGCCGAAGGCCAGCAGAAAGAGCGTTGCCAGGATGAAGCCTTGCTGCCAAACGAAGACGATCACCAGCGACATGAGGAGCGTCGTCACCAGCATCACACCGGCGCACGCCATTCCTGCAAGCAAATATGTAGTGTAGTGTTTCACTCACTCTCACCCAAATCAACTCAATCTCAATGTAACGACGTACGTCTGTTGGCTTAATTTAAACTTATTACCGTATGCGTTCCCGATGAGCATGGTGTCACGGAAGCCGACGGTGACGGCGAGGCACACGAGCATGAGGATCCAGTTGATCTCGGGGCTGTAGATCTGGCCGTGCATGCGGCTGGAGGTGTGGACGATCTTGACACGCGGGAAGCAGCCCAGTGCGGTGCACTGCCGCACGATGGAGAAGGTTGCCGAGATCACCGCCTGGCTTCCCACGATCGCCGCCAGCGTCGCGATCACAAGCACAGGCCAGAAGAGGCTCCCTGCAGCAAGATTTCATTCATGTCGGTTGGTCGTGCAAAAATCAACCTTGCTGCTTAGCTCATGTGATAAGGATCTGTATGCGTGGTGAGTAAATCTATTATAATTACTGGGTATGGACTGGAAGAAGATGAAGTGGATGTCGCAGTTGGGAGTTTTGGACAGGAAGGCCGCCTGCCCCATGTACTGCAGCACCAAGCACGGATAGATAAGGCCTACAAAGGCTACCTGTCGCGGAAATGACAACGATGGTTGATGATACTACTGCCTCTTAATTAATTGATCAAGCTGAATCCTTAAATACCCTTATAGAGGCATGATAATGATATACCCTTATGGATGTGGCTGTGAAGTGGCCAAGGTCAGCAAACATAGCCTCTGTGCCTGCATATATTGAAATGCGCAAATCAATTTATCATTCCAGTTTAATAAGAAAAGAAAAACAAATAAGTCGGTTCATGTGTTTACCTGTCATGGATAGTAGCACTCCTCCAAGTGCAATCCAGCCTTCTCTGCCGGTCCTCAGGAAGAACCTGACAAGATAGGTCGGAGAGAGCGCGTAGAAAACCCTGGGGTTCCACACGACGATGTTGTAGACGCCGAGCCCTCCCAAGCAGAGGAGCCAGACGATGACGACCGGCGCGAACAGGAAGGCGACGCGCTGCGTCCCCCAGTGCTGCAGGGTGAAGAGGCCCACCAGCACGATGCACGACAGGATCACCACCGCACCTGCTCTTTTTTCGTTTGCAGCAAATATATCAGCAATGATGCGCATGGTTAATTGCTCCAAGAAGTGAAATTATTGCACGCAAATGCTCACCGTTTGTCAAATCATGGCAATGGACTTGCAAGCCAGAGAAGGACGAGAGCACTGGGAGATACAGGTCAGTCAGATCCGCCAAGGTCAGCAGGCATTGAGATCATCAAACTAGATAGCAGCTATTAGCTAGTAAACTGAAACGGAACGCACCGGACATGGCCGGCGTGAGGACGCCGTCGCCGATGACCAGCGAGGCTCCAAAGAGGACCATGAGGAGCAGGAACGTCCGAGACTTCTTGTGCTTCTCAAGGAAGTGCCTGAGCGCCCTGAGGATGGGCGTGTCCTGCGCCGTGTAGCCTGGCTTGTAGTAGGTGGAGAGCTCCTCGTCGGCGGCCTGCTGGTTGGGCATCAGGCTGAACTTGGCGTGCCGTACCAGCAGTGAGTAGAGCGCGAACGTGCCCCCTTCGCCGTTATCGTCGGCGCTGAGGACGATGAAGACGTACTTGAGGAGCGGGATGAGGGTGATGGTCCAGAAGACGAGGGAGAAGACGCCGAAGATGGTCTCCTCGTCCTCGAACCGCCGGAGTGAGCCGGAGAATGTGCTCTTGTACACGTACAAAGGCGACGTGCTCAGGTCGCCATACACCACGCCGCAGCTCTGGTACGCAAGGAGCAGCACGTGCTTGTAGTAGGATCTCCAGTGCCGCTGCAGCATCCATCGATATAATTTGTTTTACTCGTTAGCGAACAGAGATCGACCACGTTCGCTGGAATCGACTGCTTAATTACATGTTCATCTGCTGTCTGACTCAGTCGATCGTAAGCTATTTTTGGTGGGGGTGTTCGGAAATATTGGTGGATCCGTAAGTGTAGCCTAACTCAGTGTCCGTAACCATTATTATCAAACTAAGAGATCTGAGCTAGTTCCACGTGGTATGCGTGCTCAGTCTTCAGTGATATCTTTCAAAGTCTCAGGTATCCACAGTAGCAGAATTCAGTGAAGAATGTCGTGGCCGTGGTACTCATAAATATATACTTTCGACCCTTTCATCCATTGGATGTTCTTGTTCGTCCTCTTAGACTAATCATAGTGGGAAGTAACATATGGTAGTATCATGCATATGATACTAGTCTATGTTACTATCTCCATAGTGGTTAGTAACATATATGTGGTATCATAACATATTGCATTTATTGTGCTATAGACTCATTTTACCTCGACATGCGTTATGTTACGGTATCTACCTATGATATCACTACCTCCTCTCTCTTCATTAATTGTTGTGCCACATCAGCTTTTTGCCAACGTGGCATGCATGATACTCCTTATGATACTCCCACTATGGCTAGTCTTACAAATCCAGAACCCCGGACAAATTTAGCATGTCAACTTTAGAGCACAAATTCCCCAGCAAAATAAATAATATAGTACATATATTGCAAACTCATTGCTGGATTCCATGATGTTAGAATAAAAAAAGAAATCACTTGGGCATGGAATTCGACTACGATTTGTTCATGACACAAACATGTGAGAATCAGGTTTCCTGATCGTCAATCGGTAATGGATATTCGAGACTGAAACCTCAAAATACACCATGGTACCATTCCACGATGTGGAAGGACAAGAAGGTAAGCTCACTAACCGGGTTTCCGTGCGGATCGTCGTCGGGGTACACGTCTCTGATGTTCCCCGTCGAGAAACCCCTCTCGCAGTCCACGGACTGCATTTTATTCAGGGATGAAGGGGGTCGGGAGTTCCGGCCTAGACACACAGCAGACAGCACGCGTACTACGGCTCGTACTCACTGCGTGTTTCAGTTCTGCATGTTGTGTCCCTGCTGTTTCTTTGTTCGTGTAGATGGATGCGTTGGTAATCAGAGTTCTTGGAGTCCTGGGGATGAGTTTCGTGTTCCGGAGAGAAATGTGGGAGGAGAGAGCGATCACTCCCGATTTCTTAGGAGGATGTTGATAGTTTTATGTTGGCTGCATGCAAAGGTAAAATTCATAGCTCTCATCGCCCCGTTGGTGTCCGGACACTTTTGCACTCCCCAAACGGAACTCATAAGATGAACAAAGTGTGGGGAGTTGTTTGACTCAGTCGTAGATAGGCTATTTTTAGAGCGTGTGTTAGGAATTAGCGGTGGATCCCTAAGTGTAGGATTATTGAGTGTCCATAACCATTAGCTAGTGATGAGCTAGTTCTACGTGGTACTCCGCATGATCAGTGTTTAATGATATCCTCCAAAGGCTCAGCTATCGACGGTCGAAGGATTCAATGAAGAATATTGTGGTTGTGGTACTTATGAATGTCCCTTCCATCTATTGGATGCTCTTGTTTGTCCTCTTGAAGACAATACTACCGTACTAGCGTAACATTCAAATCCAGAACGTCGGATAAATTTAACATGTCAACACATTAGAGCAAAATTCCCATCAAAATGAATGAATACATGAGCACAAACATTGTAAACTCATTGCTGGATGTATGCATGTACGTAACAAAAATCACCTGGATATGGAATTCTACTACTATGTGTTCATCGCACAACCATGTCAAAATCAGGTTTCATGATAGTCAATTATGTGCTTAGATCTCTAATGAATACTCGAGATCAAAACCTCAAAAATACATCATGGAATCATTCCCCCGACGAAGAAGGGCAAGCAAAGGATAGCTCACTCACCGGGTTTCCATGTGGGTCGTTATCAGGGTACACGCCTGCGCTGTTCTCCCACGAGAAACCCCTCTCGCAGTCCATTGGCTGCATTTTACTCAGGGATCAAGGGGTTCCAGACCGGGCACAAAACAAACGAACTATGGCTCGTACTCACTTTGTGTTTCGATCTGCATGTTGTTCCCCTCTGTGTGCTATTCGTATGGATGGATGCGTTGGCAATCAGAGTTATTGGAGCCTTGCGGATGAGTTTCGTGTTCCGGAGATAAATGTGGGAGGAGAGAGAGCGCACTCCCAATATTTTAGGAGGATGTCGACACTTCTACGTTGGCTGCATGTAAAGTTGAAAGTTGTAGCTCCCATTGGCCCGTCGGGGTTCGGACACTTTTACACATCCCAACCAAACTCATCACACAAACAAAACCGTGGGAAGCAGTGTTTTGGATACCGAAATGCACCCTTTATTGAAAATGCGCAAATGTGCTGTAAATGTATTTTAAAGTGTCGATAAATAATTATAAGATGTTCGCGCGTGCAACTTCACATACTATGTGTTTCAAAAGTCCTTGCATCAAAAAAAAAAAAAATTGTGGTCTTTGTTAAAAGATAAATTTAATGATAAAATACGAATTTTCACGAGACACCTTTTTTGACCTTTTACACCTGCCATAAAAATATCTTATTGCGAAAACTTGTTTACGCAAATAGAATGTCCAGATGTGTGTGTGGATTTTTTTTTTGACATTTCAAAATATATGTTTTGGGTAAAGTGAGCATATGCACCCGTAAACCAAAATGAACTTCCAAAAGTGTGCCCAAAAAGCTCAGACACACCAAGCGAAAATGCATTTCCCTCCCTAGGTGGTTTTGGCGTTTGTTAACAACTTTAAGTTA
Source organism: Poa pratensis (assembly GCA_947311845.1). Lineage (NCBI taxonomy): Eukaryota > Viridiplantae > Streptophyta > Magnoliopsida > Poales > Poaceae > Poa > Poa pratensis. The sequence goes on along the minus strand of CAMZMU010000074.1, from coordinate 132,826,540 downwards.
GATCTTACCGTGTGCTAACGTCTTCTAGGCTCAGTTGATGAAATGGACAAAATGGTTATCAACCCCTCAAAAAGGAGAAAAGATCAAAGACGGTGCCCCAGAGATTCTATATTTTATTGAGTCGTACGTGACTAGCAAGAGGGTATGCTGATGCGTCAATTTTATATAGTGTTTTTAGTTAATGTTTATTGTGTAGAGGCGAGAATTTCTGCATTTTATCGCGCCAACGCGCACTTTTACGTCTATGTACGCAGAAAGTCAAATATAAAAGATAAATCCCATATTAGGTAATTCTACCAAGCATGGGAAAATATGTCGATTAAGAGCAATTCAAGCATTTTTGTGGAAAAACATTTCACTAGGAATAAGGAGAAGAAGAAACACACGCAGTCGCGGTACCTTGAGAGATAACGACCACTGGTACGGTCACACCCGCTTGTATCAGTGGTCGTATCTTATCCAGTAGGACCACCTCTTCAACTACTTCAACCCTGTGCCCTCTGATTTCGAGCCAGAAAAACAAAAGCCCCCAAACCAAAAACAATTCAAAAAACCTAGCCCCAAAAGGGATCCGGAGAGGGGGGATCAGTAGAAGGGTGCCATCTCCATCATCATTGTGATCTGGAAGACAATGACATCAATATAGATCATCATCAACACCATCTCCTTCGTCTACATCACTGAATCCCTCCTCCATCTCGTTCTAATTCCGAAACTCAAATTGTGGATTTACACGTGCACTCATACTATAATCCATTTTATATTCTTACTATTATCATGATAATGTTTTGTGCCTTCATGTGTGAGTAGTTTCATTAGTTCTTGGAAAGGTGGCGAAAGTCTAGTTATTGTGAGATGAAATGCAAATGTATGGATTAATATCGTTTCCATGTAGTAATAGTCTTTCGTGATATTGTGTGAACGTCGACTACACAATATTTTCCTTTGGGACATGAAAGATTATTGACGTTGGTCTGAGGCAGAGTGATGATCGTGACCCAGCAACAGGGTGACAAATGACTGGTGACCCAGAAGTATAGGGGGGTACCGTAATACTTTCGATAAATAAGAGTGTCGAATCCAACAAGGATCAGAAGGTGTTGACTAGCAGTTTCGAGCAAGGTTTCACTGTAAACACTAGCAGACGAGTTTTTAGAAGTTTATATAGTAACAGATAAATAAAGTGCGAGTAAATAAAAGGGAACAATAATAATTGCAGCGAGTGGTCCAATCCTTTTTAGCACAAAGGACAAACCGACGAAAGGAAATTTGAGATATTGTTATGTGAAACAAGTGAAAGACTTGATGAGTTACATACTTATGTGAGGTTTTGATTTTATTAAGTATAAGAAGTGAACATATCTCACTTGGCTAGTGGAGTGGATGTACAACCCAGCCACCCATGTTCAAGTCCTCACGGGCGTGAATTTGGGGTCTTATTATTTAAAAAAGGACGCTATGGGGCTTCCTCCACCGCATTCCTTTCAAAAAAATCATTAAGTATTCTAGCACATAGTTAAGTCAACAAGGATAAGTTAAAAGGTTGTCAATGATTTCGTCAATCATCGTTGATATCTTAAAACTTCACAATAGTATTTTAGAAATATTGCTTTAGTGATAGCATGGCTTGAATTGTTTTTCGAATAATTCTAATCACGTCTGACCAAGTTTGACAAAGTCATCACCGTGAATCTTCTTTTGCAAAAGTGCACTCCATGATACCTAATTTAGAATGTTAAATGCTCGCATATTAAACCTTTTGCCACAGTTGTTTATCTTTATTTTTCACGTCATTGCTTTGAAAGATAAACTATGAACGAACGTGATAGTCTTAGATCCTTTGTTTCTGAGAGAAGAGATTTGGTCCTAAGATAAAAGATAGTATAATTAATTGTCTCTTTCTTTGTGTCATTGTTTTGAAAGAGAAACTGTGTTTGGACACAAAGAATTTAGGTTCTAAGGTATTCTGAAAGATTGAAACTTGATCCTAAAAGATGAAGCCAAATAAATTACTTTGTAGATAGGTTATTCCAATAATAAATTGAAAGTCATACCACATAAGTGGCAATGTTTTGTTACTAAGATAGATGTGATTCTTGAGGTAAATTACTCCTCGTAGATTTCAGTGGGAGGATGATGATTCTTGAAGAGATTATTGAATCCTTGAAACATAGTTATCAAGAGTTCTGCAAGCGGAAGCTTTTTTAATTGATAAATTCTTCTAAACTAATACCTGAAGTCATTGAAATTGGAGCATGACATTTATCAAGGAAATTTACTTAACCAAATGGAGAACATAAAGTTTCTGGGTAACTTGATTGAAAATATGCCAAGACAAAGTAAGAAGGAAATATGTGCTAGAAGATCCGGACCGAAATGACTTAGATATTGTACAATATCATTGTTGTCAAGTTGAAACTTGATAAGGTTCCTTTTGTTAACAAAAGGGTGATGACATCGATGTGCCTTTTCATTATACAAAAGAATGGCCATGCATCCCTTTTCATAATACATATATAAGAGCATTGATGTGCATTCTATAACTTTACCTATCTTATGACCGTACGATCTAGCCAATGCATACATGTTAGGTTGGCTCATTAACTATGAATCTATAAGCGGTCTCTTTGAGCTCTCATCTAACACATCGTTTCGTTACATGGAGAAGGACCATGCGACTTTGAATCAAGCAAGTCGTTGTAATGGTAGACGCCTCCCTAGCTGCTTTTGCATGCATTTTAGTCATTCAGATTCTATGTAGGACACCGGCGGAATAGGATTCAGACCCGTGACGTTTTGTGCATCGGATTTTAATATGGATACCGGTCCCTATTGGGCTTGTCCATCCGCATGTAGGTGTGTGTCGAGTTACGAAACTCGGACACCGGAGGTGCGAACACCTCCTAGTTGTTCGGTAGAAGGGCGCGAGGTGCTCCAACGTCAGTCCCCGGAGAACGAGCATGAACACACAAGATTGTACCCAGGTTCAGGCCATGTCGCCACGTAATGCCCTACGTCCTGCTTGTCTGGCTTGATTGATGGTGAATAATGTCGTACAGGGTGTGGCTTACAATCATCCCTTCTACGCTCAAGGCCTATCCGAGCTTCACCCCGGGAAGGTCTCCGAGGTGATGTCAGCTAGCCCCCGAGCTATGTGTCTAGTAAGAAGTCTTGTCCCTCCCTCTTCTCCGTGGCCCTTGGCCTCCTTTTATACACAAGGGGACACCACAAGTGGCCATTCCAGAAGCTTCCCTCCGTGGAGCGGCACGCGTCGGGCAACTCCGCCAAGTGGCAGCCTCCGGTTGTCGTCGTGGCGTTGCTCACGTCGCGCTGCCCTCCATGCCGTGGTATCCGTCGGGCTAGAATAGACGGCACGTCAGGTCTTGTCCAGGGGCCGGTGATAACCCCCAAGAGCAGGGGATCACTGTAGCACCTCTCAATGTGGAAGTAAGGTATCGATCCGCGGGAGCAAGAAGGAAAAGTTATCTATTCCCTACAGCTAAAGTGTCACAAGTTTTAGTTGATTATGCACTAAACAAGTTTAAAGAACAAGGTGGTTGATTTAACGGATGGAAGTTTTAATGTAACAAAGCAAGAATGTAAAAGTGTCCCAATCCTCTTCAATGCAAGAGGACAAGACAAAGGTTTTCTCTTATAGAAACAATGGACATGGGTTCATGGGTTCACTTAATCCTCTCTCTCATCTACGGTGATTATCATGTTATAGATAAAGTACACACAATTGTCATATTTTAATGGTAGCTTTTATAACGGCTATATGTCCTAAAACACATAGTTGAAAGAAGTACTCATTTGTGTTGCTAGGTCACCCTCGTAAGGCTAGCGTGGTTGCTGTCACTCCCACATCATACTCTTCCTTTTTACCCCTAGATAAAGGATGTTGGGCGGTATTGCATGTGTCACTCAATACCTATGCCGTGTCACATCGGCCATCCTGTACCTACATACATCATATTTCTTAATGGACAATATTCTAAACACTAGTGCAATGATTCATATTTCGTGTGTGTGACCACATCTCTCTTATCTATCTACACTTGGTGGTGTCAATCACCTCATGACAAGGATAAACAAGGCATTATGAATAAATCAAACCATCACATGCATCATAGAATATCTCCAAAGTATGACAAGTCATAAAAGTTCCAACACAACGGTAAATGCATAACAAATCATCTCATACCACAATATCCACCATAGGAATTACATAGATGACCGTAATTATGTTCAGCAGCTCATACGGTACTAATTAGTGAAGCTCAAAGAGAGGAGAGATACATAAGTTACCACCACAAACCCAAGTCCAGGGGGTGGACTACTCCCCCTTCATCATGGAGACGGTGGAGAAGTCGTTGGAGAAGATGGAGACCACCCCGGCAGCGCCCCGTCGGAGTTTTCCCCCTCCAATCTGCAGCTCCAGGTCTCTGTTTCGTGGTTTCTGTGTTTCGGTGGCGCTGCTTCCAGAGAACATCGGGGGACTTCTTTTATAGGCGTTTTTAGGTCAAGACTAGGTCGGTGGAGCAAAGATCGACGGCGGCGGAGCTCCGAGGCCCAAAAGAGGTGGGCCCACGCGGCCAGGTACAGAGGCCGCGTGGGGCCCTCTATCTCCCATCTGGTTGGGCTTCTGGTCTTCATTTTCAGCCCATTGCGTTCGTTTCAAAAATTCTGAACCGTGCTCTCTGACCTTGCCCTTTTTGGAGTCCCGAAGCTCCCGGAAAGTCCAAAACACTAAAAAAGATGTTTTCTGACTGTGCAGGGTTAATTCCATAAAAATAGGAAACATATCAAATATTCCCAAAATCATTATAAAACATTGATATAACCCTTATATGATGCAAATATGATTGGAATATAAGTAATATAGTGCAAAGTTCATGTATGCATTTTACATGCATCAGCCGGGCATTGCGCCAAGCTGTGCGCCTGCTCGGCTGGGGCAGCACGCCCAGTCTTGTCGACGTCCTGGCTGCGCGGGGCAGCGTGCCTGTGATGTCCTCTCTTCTGACGTCTGCTATGCTTCCTTCTCTGCGAAGCTATCTCTCGGGGCAGCTGCGCAGGAATCCCTTGCCACGTGTGTGGTCCCCGTACCCGGGGGGCGGTTCCCGGGAACGCCTCCCGCTTCTTCCCGGGGGACTCCCTCCGGGTGACTTCCTTACTAGAACGAATCTTCGGGTGCTGCTGCCACGTACCCCGCCCAGGAGCGAGCAACCGGCGTGCTTGGGATACCCCCCTATCCTCGAACGCCGACAGTAGCCCCCAGGCGCCCATGGGTGGTCGCCGGCTTAGACCTCCGGTGGGCGCCCACCTCACGAGCCTGGGACGGTCAAACTTGGCAGCAGCTATGATTCTCTTCTCAGTGGAAGCCGTTCGAATGGATACGCCTCGGTCCCCGCGATGCAGTAACCACGGCGTGGTTATTGTTAGCGGCCCCACCACTTGCCTTTGGGGTAAAAGAGCGTCTTTAATGCGGGGCAGGATGGGAACCGCCCACACGCCTCGTCTCCTGGCTATATCAGGGCCGGCGTCGTCCGTGCTCTGCCCTCACTCCCCCATTCGCCTCCAATCTCTTTTCTCCTTCACCTTCTCTGCTCCAGAGTCGTTCTTAGCCCCCCTTTCCTATGGCATCCAAGGTAAAGACGACCAAGAAAGGCAAAGCCAAGAAGACAGAACGCATGTCACAGCGCGAACTCTCCTGGGAGGAGTGGCGCACAGCCAGGGCCTTCTTTCCGCCGGGATACCCACCGGAGAATCTCCCCGGCCTGAAGGACGCCGTTGCCAGCAAGAGCAACGAAAACGACCGAACCATGCTCTTTCGCGCGTCGACGCCGCCGGAGAATCTGACTCCCTTCGACGTGTGCGTCTTCGCCTGCTTCCTATTGGCGGGGTTGGCTGCGCCGATGTTGCTCTTCCTCCATGCGGTGTTGGGCGGGTATGGGATGTCCCTCGCTCAACTCCACCCTAACGCCCTTCTGTTGCTGGTCATCTTCCAGCACTTCTGTGAGACCTTCGTCGGCGTCCTGCCGAGCGTAGCTCTTTTCCGTCATTACTTATATCCCCGGATCGAAATCAGGGATGCGATCTACGACTCCGTTACCTTCAGCTTCTGCAACAACCGGTACCTTTCTCCCCCTCGACAAGCGCCGCTGGGAGGAGTGGCGGCAAGATTGGGTCTTCGTTCGCTTCCGAGTGTGGACGACGCTCTGGCGGAGCCCACAGAGGTCCATGTCTGCCTGGATAGCTGGTCTGCCCCCGGGGACAGGGACGCCGAGCTTGCCCCCGTGATCCAGTGGATCCTCTCCTTCCGCGAGCGCGGCTTAACCGGCCGCGACATTGTGGCGCACTTTATTGGCAACGTCATTGCTCCCCTGCAACTCCGCTCTCACTGTATGTGGGAGTATGAGGGCTCCCTCGACAAGACTAGGTTGTTCAAATCGACAGTGCTCCCTGATAATCCCCAAGAGCAAGGAATCATTGTAGCACTATTCGATAAGTATTTGAGTATTGAACCCACGAGGAGCTGAAGGTAAACTATCTATTCTCTAAAGCCCTATAACCCTCTTATATGGCCTTTTATGCAAAGCAATAAATTTGAATATGAAAGGAACTAACTAATGGAAGCAAGTGATGTGGAATGGGTTTATCTAGTAACAAGTTTCTTAGAGCAAGTTTCTCTCAGCAGTTTTCTCAAGCAAGTTTCTCAAAGTAGCAAGTAGCAAAGATCTCAAGTAGCAAATATCTCAAGGGAGCAAATGTTCTGGCAATTGTTATTTCATTCGTGTGGTTGTCACAATTAGTGAAGCACATGTTTCAGTCTTAATTGTTTCTTCTAGGAGGGAGCCATAAATAGGTGTAGCCAAGTAAATGAGCAAATTACACAACTCTTATGATGGATCTCATGGCCAAATAAATGTGCAGCACAAGAATTATTAAGACATAATTGTCCCACCATAGCCTTAAGTTCTAGGGTCCCCCATATATATCCCCCATAAAGTAACTTCAAGTCTCAGACCACGGTTTCTCTCTACTCCGACCCGTCCTACTCAATCCATTACACTACGGTGATCACCTTACATGCATTCCCCAACATATGCGTGCACTCATACATTGTACATCAAGACAATCATAAAAGATAACAAAACTTGTATGCAACCAATCAACGAACTATTTCACTATTGCCATGAACAAATCACTTCTCAAACATAGATGGAGAGACACAATAGATCAAGGGAAAAGTATATTGCATCATACATCATGTTTGCCAAGAGTTTACAGTGGGGAGATGGAGATGATCTTGCTGTAGATGTTGATGATGAACACGCCGGAGGGGGTGGAGCCCTCCGGAGGTGATTCCGGCGGCGTTTCCCCCCTCCGATCTTCTCCGGCGGCAGCCTTCTGACTCTCTGTTTCGTGGTTTTCTGTTTCTCCGCCGCCTCCTCTCGAAACCCTCGGGGGACTATTTTTATAGGCGTTTTTAGGTCACGACTAGGTCGGTGGAGAAAATCGACGGCAGCGGAGCTCCGAGGCCCAAGATGGTGGGCCCCATGCGGCCAGGTACAGTGGCCGCGTGGGCCACCCTCTTTTGGGCTTCCGGCCTCCGTTTGCTTGCTTCCTTCGCTCCCAAGTCTTCCTCCTTCCAAAATATTGACGCCTGTATTTTTCCAAATTATTTGGACGTCGTTTGGGTCCCTGAAACTTAAAAGGAAAAAATAGGGTTTTCTGCCTGCGCAGGGTTAATTCCATAAAAATAGGAAATAAATATTTTATTCCAAAAATCATTATATAACAGTGATATAACCCTTATATGATGCAAATATGATTGGAATATGAGTGATATAGTGCAAAGTTCATGTATGCATTTTACATGCATCAACATCCCCAAGCTTAACCAATACTCGTCCTCGAGTATGAAGGTGATAAAACTAACATGGACTTTGCAATATAGCACTAACAATGGATATCAAAGATGATTGCTACTGCTACATAGAGTCAAATGATTCATTCTTCAAAGGAGTAGCAATATGCAAATAGTTTATGAAGTGATATCAAGTATTCAAGCAAGGATGTTCAATGATAGTTCACAAAGTGTAACATAGAAGATAGTAATATGGACCACATGTATGCATAATGATAAGTAAGAACATCCTACATTGGTCATAGAGTGTAGATGAAAATCTGAATATAAAAGGTGGACACTTTGGAAAGATGTATATGTGAGTAGAGGTAAAGCATGCATAAGTTTCATCTAACTTCCAAACTCTTCTACTTAAGTTAATGATTGCAATGTGGAATTTTGGTGTCAAGCTCTCATTACCCCTATCATAGCATCTTGAATGATTAAAGTTTAATGTGAAAGCAAATATGAGTAGTGTGCTTGATAAAGTAAAGGTTAGGTGTCTCATGCCCCTTGAATACAAGTACCTACACCATGATTACTCAACTTAGGAAACAAAGCAAGTTCAAGTTATATATCATTGTAAGTAATAATAGTATCATCAAGAGCGTCAACTGGGGTACCTCTTGTCCCAGGATATGGAACAAGCCCATATCAAAATGACAAGACAAACAAACAAGATGAACAACCTCAACACCCTTTTTATTTACCATTGGAATAGCTTTTTATTATAAGGTGCATCACAGACGGTTCACCATAGCATGTAAGTAAATTTCCACCATGAATGATGCATGGCTTAGATTAGCGGCCCAGGCGTCTCTCTAACCATTTATACAAACTCATTTAAACTACTTCATTTCCACCTCATTTCACCATGATAGGCATCCATAAACAAAAGTACATGATATCAACTAAATGAGATGAAGGAGCATGTTGAAAGCTTTGCATGTGACAGCACATATGGGCTAACTCCCAACCTCGGACATTTATCAAGCCACTAGCATCATAATCTTAATCACAATGGGTCATGTTTTATTTATGCAATAAAATAAAGTGTGCATCAAGTTCGTGAGAGCTATATAACCAACTTTTCCCATGACAATCAATAACATAAACATTTTCATTCAGAGGTATAGATAACACAAATATCATGATATACATACTCGGAATAGCATAAAGCCATAGGTAGATATGGTGGACTCACTGGAATAACTTTGGTTGAAGGTGTTGGAAACAAGTTTTTACTTGTTGGAGTTTTTGGGCTAGCAAGAGGGAGAAAGTTGACCATCTAGATGCATGCATGAGTGTCCATAGAACTAACTAATCCATGTTAAACAAAGTAAAATAACTTTCAGCATCAAAACATGAATAAGTGATAGCTCTTGATAAAGCATTTGCAAATTATTACTCATAAACAAGCTCATGAATCATGCAACTATATGTATCATTAAAAATCAACTCAAACATCCCTTTTCCCAATACAATAAAAGCATCCAACATATTTCAACCCATATTTCCAGTAGCTCTTTCTCATATAAATGATAGTGTGGTGGTCTCACAAAATAACAATCAAACCAAAAACAAACAAAAAGACGCTCCAAGTTTATGCGATAAAGTGTTTCGATCGAAAAACAGAAGTTAGACGTGTGCAAACCGAGAGTGTGTAGGTCCAGTGGGGTTGTCTTCACATCCCCAAGCTTATGGTCTTCACCATCCTTGGATAGCTCTTGGTGCATCTCCTCCAATCCCTGTGAAAAAACTTCAAAACACCGTTTCTCCCATTTTCTTTTCTGTGGGGTGCATTAGTAGTGATAAACAAATAGGTTTCTTGCTGCATATAATCCTCAAACAAATCATCATAAGAATGTCCAGAAAGTATATAATGTTGTATGCCTACTTATAAACTCATTTGAATCAAAAAGATTCAAGATAAAAGTTCAAAACATGCATAAAACAAAATGGGACAGAATCTGTCCAGAAAAACAGCAGCAGCAAAACGTATTTTTCTACCCTACCAAACTTTGCCGAAAAATTCCGAAAATTCATGCATACAGAGGATGAAAAGTTGCAACTACAGTTCAAATATGAGCTCATTCGGAGTTACAGAATAAGAATTAAAAATCATACCGTGCACAGATTCGTGCAGGAATAAAATCTCCGAACGCTATAAGCAACTTTCTCAAACCAAAAAGGGTAAAACTTGGCACTTTATTCAAAATTCCAGAAACTAAACTAAAAACAAACTCTTTGTTACAGCAAGAGGACACAAAGAAAATCACACATAAAAATAACCGGGTTGCCTCCCGCAAAGCGCTTTCTTTATAGCCATATAGCTAGGCTTCTTACTTGGTATCAAGATGGTAGAGTGAGGTGGCTTGGCATCCCCAAGCTTAAATTCTTGTACTTATTTGATATATGTAGGGTGATCCTAGGGGTACATCCCCAAGCTTGAGTTTTTGTCCCTCTTGATCTTGTTCATCACCCTCAATTCTTCCACCTTAAAATTCTCTTTACACAAAACTCATCATAAACTTGATTAGAGGGGTTAGTGCCTTCATAAATTAAATCCACATAGGTACAGCAAAGACATATCATGAATTGATTCTAAACATTAGCTACTGTTACTATGGTTGTGTAATGCTCCTTGATCAAAAGAACCGCACAAAACACAAGTAATGAGAGCAATGCAAAATGAAGACAGAATCTGTCAAAACTGGACAGCGAATTACTATTATTTGATCCTATCTCTCAAAAGAGGTTATTCTTTCCAAAAAAAAAGATACAAAGGTGATGTTACAGCAGTAAACAAGCACCTTGACTCAAAAACCAAAGAAGCAAAAGAACCAAGAAAGATTCAAGAGAAACAAACAAAGAAGAAAGAAAATATTTTTGTTGTTTTTGATTTAGCAAAAAGGCAAAAGAAGAAGCAAATATATACAAAAATAAAACACTCTTTTTATTTGGTTTTAGCTTTGGGAAAAGTTTAAATGATAGAGACTTTGCAACGGTTCCATTGGCATGAACAACACATGTTCAAGGTCGACCCCAACTTCTCCATTACTCATCCTTCTCATTTACTTTCCCAAATTTTATATAAAATGAAAATCTTAAACTAATTGTTAGAAAACAGTAGGTAAAGTTATTTTTCAAGTTCTCAAGATATAAAGGTGTGCCCAAACTGAATAGGAAATAAAAGCATAGAGAACACACCTCAAAACATTAAACCATTAACTTTTAAGTCTAACTCTTTTCCTATGCATTGGCATTTTATATATGAATAAATAACAACCCATTTGAGGTAACCAATGCATATAATGATCAATAGCTTGCATTTTAAATAACATAGAAACATAAAGGGGATTCTTATCTCTTCCTCTCTCATAATAGTTGCAAGCATTAAAGTTAAACATACCCACATAATTTTGAATAGAATCACCACATAAAGACTTATCATCTAATGAGCATATTGGATCATCAAACTCACATAAATCAATTTCATCCTCAATAGTAGGGGGACTAAAAATATCATATTCATCAAAACAAACTTCCCCAAGCTTAAGGTTTTCCTCAGTATTAGCAATAAAGTTGTTCAAAGAATTAGTACTACCACAAACATGATTGTTATGCAAATAAATTTTAATTTTCTCCTCAAACACTTCATGTCCTAACTCAAGATAGATATTATACAATTCTAGGATTGTTTTGTTGTTTTCCATTTTATAATTTTTTGTGTTTCAGATTTATATGTTAGTATGCAATGCAAACAAGAATAAAAGTTTAGCACAACGCTCCCCGGCAACGGCGCCAGAAAAGTACTTGATAATCCCCAAGAGCAAGGAATCACTGTAGCACTATTCGATAAGTATTTGAGTGTCGAACCCACGAGGAGCTGAAGGTAAACTATCTATTCTCTAAAGCCCTATAACCCTCTTATATGGCCTTTTATGCAAAGCAATAAATTTGAATATGAAAGGAACTAACTAATGGAAGCAAGTGATGTGGAATGGGTTTATCTAGTAACAAGTTTCTTAGAGCAAGTTTCTCTCAGCAGTTTTCTCAAGCAAGTTTCTCAAAGTAGCAAGTAGCAAAGATCTCAAGTAGCAAATATCTCAAGGGAGCAAATGTTCTGGCAATTGTTATTTCATTCGTGTGGTTGTCACAATTAGTGAAGCACATGTTTCAGTCTTAATTGTTTCTTCTAGGAGGGAGCCATAAATAGGTGTAGCCAAGTAAATGAGCAAATTACACAACTCTTATGATGGATCTCATGGCCAAATAAATGTGCAGCACAAGAATTATTAAGACATAATTGTCCCACCATAGCCTTAAGTTCTAGGGTCCCCCATATATCCCCCATAAAGTAACTTCAAGTCTCAGACCACGGTTTCTCTCTACTCCGACCCGTCCTACTCAATCCATTACACTACGGTGATCACCTTACATGCATTCCCCAACATATGCGTGCACTCATACATTGTACATCAAGACAATCATAAAAGATAACAAAACTTGTATGCAACCAATCAACGAACTATTTCACTATTGCCATGAACAAATCACTTCTCAAACATAGATGGAGAGACACAATAGATCAAGGGAAAAGTATATTGCATCATACATCATGTTTGCCAAGAGTTTACAGTGGGGAGATGGAGATGATCTTGCTGTAGATGTTGATGATGAACACGCCGGAGGGGGGTGGAGCCCTCCGGAGGTGATTCCGGCGGCGTTTCCCCTCTCGATCTTCTCCGGCGGCAGCCTTCTACTCTCTGTTTCGTGGTTTTCTGTTTCTCCGCCGCCTCCTCTCGAAACTCCTCGGGGGACTATTTTTATAGGCGTTTTTAGATCACGACTAGGTCGGTGGAGCAAATATCGACGGTAGCGGAGCTCTGAGGCCCAAGATGGTGGGCCCCACGTGGCCAGGTACAGTGGCCGTGTGGGCCACCCTCTTTTGGGTTTCTGGCCTCCGTTTGCTTGCTTCCTTCGCTCCCAAGTCTTCCTCCTTCCAAAATATTGACGCCTGTATTTTTCCAAATTATTTGGACGTCGTTTGGGTCCCTGAAACTTAAAAGGAAAAAATAGGGTTTTCTGCCTGCGCGGGGTTAATTCCATAAAAATAGGAAATAAATATTTTATTCCCAAAAATCATTATATAACAGTGATATAACCCTTATATGTTGCAAATATGATTGGAATCTGAGTGATATAGTGCAAAGTTCATGTATGCATTTTACATGCATCACTCCCCGAGGCGCTGAACGGCCTGGTGAACGACCTCTGCGGAGGCTCTTCAGCTTATGTAGGTCTCCCCGCAGGAGTCGCTCCCTTGTACGAGGACGGGGATCTGGCAAGGATCATGGCCTCCATGCCGGAGTGCAACGAGTAGGGGATTCTCCCTCTTTGGCGTGCCCCGGGGATTGTCGTCCCCGTGCACCCTCTGAGGGGCCCTCGGGGCCGGGGAGCTCCCGTCGTGCTCCGGGAGCACCGGCCTCCGAGGGATCTTCCCGGGGCGGGAAGTGCGCCGTTGTTGAGGAGGACGAGGATGACACAGACCCAAGCCCGCTATACCACTGCCCCCACGTCCCGGTGAGGCCACGAGCGTCGGAAGAGTTGGCCGCCGAGGAACGCGTGTGTTTCGATGATGAGCTTCCCGAGGAAACTCTCCCGCTCCCCCTCCACTCGGGGGATATTTCGCGAAGGGCTCATGGTCCCTCCGTATGGACCCTGCCAGGTATAGTTCCTTCCCTTCCACGTTTCCTTCTTAAAGGGTTTGCACATATATCTGATCTTCTTCTGGGCGTTGTGGTAGCCCCCAACCTTCGGCCATCTTCCAAGAGGGTCCATGCGGATTCCGGCGCTCCCGTCCCTCCACCGATGAAGGCGCGCCCCGACATATCTTCTGGAGATGGGGCCTCTCGTCCCCCGGCGCCCGCCCCGAGAGGTAAGCCTCTTGAATCCCTCCTTCTTTGGACAGGGGTAACGGGTGCCTTTTATTCTAATCTTTTCCTTCCGCCGGTTCTTGCCAGGGAATGTGCCTCCCTCTTCTGCCCTCGAGGTCGTGGCGGTGGGGTCGGCGTTCGAGGACAGCGACGCCGGAGAGAGCCTCCGGTTCGAGAGGCGCTCCTCAGTTCGGCCTCTCTGCTCCGACCCCGGCTACATGGATTTGGATGCTGACCTCCCGCCCCCGGCCCAGAACGAGAGTGCCCCTCCGGTTGCGGCTCCGTTCCAGGGGAGGGCAATCTCCGTGGCTCGGCAGGTCCTTCTTCGTGCCGGGCGCGGGGCGATCCCCGTGTCCAGCCTGCTGTTGGACCCTTCCATCTTCTCCTCGGCGCATCGCTTGCTGAATGGCATGGAGCAATAGCAGCAACTCTTGACGGATGCCGTAGCCCAGGCCCATGAGGAGAACGAGCGGGCCCAAGAGCTCCTCCGCCTACACCACGCGGAGGTTGAGCACGGGCGCCGCGGTCTTGAAGAACGGATCGTCGACGACCTGGCCCGAGAGCTGTGAGCGTCGGCAGCCCAGGCCGGGGCCGACGCCGCCCTTGCTTTAGTGGTGTTAGCTGTGGAAGAGGCCTCCACCCGGAAGGCCGACGCGCAGCGAATCTTGGTGGCCGCGATTGCAGCGGCCAAGCACGCATGGAGCGGCCAGCAGGATGATGCGGGGGCAACGCAGCAGCTGATGGCGGTCCAGGCTGAGGCTCACGCCCTTGAGCTTGCATCCCTCGAGCGGGGGAGATCGGCCATGGTGGACGCCCATCACCTGGCCTTGGCGAGCTTTGAGGCGCGAGCCCGAGAGCAAGCTGAAAGCCTGCACGAGTTGCAGCTGCTCGTCGAGGGGCTCCGTGCCGGGGCCGATGCGGCGGCGGAACGTGAGCAGGTGGCCTTGCGCGCCGCCACAGCCCTCGAGAGCGGCCTCCGCGAGCAACTGGGGGATGCGGAATCTCGGCTCGCCGGTTTCCAGCAAAGGATCGATGAGCTGGCCTTCCGAGTTGGGCGCCCGCGACCGTAGTTTGGAGCGGGCGCGCCAGTCCTCTGAGGAAAACAGGGACAACGCCTGCAAAGCCTTTGATAGGCTAAGCAAGTCTGACCAGCGGACAGAGCTGGACGCCGCCGGTCTTTGTCGCATTGCCAACCATGCGATGAGGGTGATGGCGGCAATGGATCTCCCCTCGGGGAGATCAATGGTTTGGACATTGCGAGCCTCTCCGTCTTCTTTGCCGACATGGTGGGGAAGATGGTGGTCCTGAAGGAGTCGATGTTGCGTCATCTTCGTGTCAAGGGCATCGAGGCCGGCGTCCTCCTCCACAGGGTGTACTCCTTGCAGCCCCTCTTCCCTTTCGACCAACTCTTCGAGGAGTTCGAAACGGAAGAGGACCGCGTGGCTGCGGAGCGCGCCGTCGCCCCGGTAGTGGAGCAACTGAAGGCCCGGCTGCGGCGGAACTGACTTCCTCTAAGGCCCTTCCTCCGTGTAACCTTTTAGTACCTGTGTAATAAGCAAAGCCTACCCCAGGCATGTTATGTAATCACTTCAGCTGTTAATCCCCGTGAACGCGTGTGCTTGTCCGGCTGTCGATCCCCGCCTTTTCCCGGGGGCTAGAGTCTCCGATCTTAGTTAGGCAAGTGTTCCCCTATGTTCCGGGGGTACTCTTACACGCCCTGCGCAGGCCCCGAGAGAACACTGGACTGGATCGAGCTGCCTCCCCTCGGGACACGTCTCCACGCAAGAGTCACACCGTTCATTGGGGAGCTATCCCGGCGGAGGTCCCCGGGGCTTGATACCCAGGCAAACCCCCGAAGACCGCATCTCCCCTTTGAACGCCCCTTCTACATGCAGGCTTTGCCGCCTCGACCAGTTCCTCCTTCCCAGTGAAAAGGCAGTGCGATCCCCGGGTGACGCGGTAGGGAATGTGATCAGGGTTGATGTACTTAGCTTGTTGGCCAGGACCCCCCTGTTTTGTTCTTCTTCGGGGACCGTCATGGGCTCATGGCCCCTGGTTCGCCGGCGACGATGGCCAGCTTTTCCGCTCTCCCAGAGCCTCCTCTCCCTTCTGCCTTCCTTCTCAATTCCTACGAGGCATCCGCGCACCCAGGGTCCGAGCGCGGGGTTCTTTCGATTCCTTTGATGCCCAATCTGGGTTGGGTTCATCTTGGTTCAAGTGCATTAGGGATCCTCTCCCCCCCCCCCCCGGCTCTGGCTTGGGCCGGTGTTTCTCATGCGGGGAACTGAGGTGTTAGGCAGGAGGGGAAAATGTATTGACAAATTTAAACCGGGTTCATTAGATAACAAAGGAAAATCAGCTTTTTCTAAAGGATACAGCGGGCTACACTAGGGTAAGCCCGTCTTCGTCTCTGCTGGCTCCCGCCGGAGTCTTCTATGACGCTTTTCTGCCGGTCTTGACTTGAATCCTCGGGGGGCGCTCCCGCGCCGGGGTTCACCGATCCCGGGGCTTCTGCGTCACCGCCCTTGTGCCTGGGTGAGTAGGGCAGGCTCGGGCGTAGTGCCCGGGCTCGCCGCAGGCGTAGCATGCCCCCGCCGGCATTCTTCTTGATAATGGTGAGGTCGCAGAGGATGCGGCATTCGCTGGCGTCGTGGACCCCGGTGTTGTGCACCGGGCACCCTTGGCGCTGCCACATCCCACACCCTGCTCCTATCCTCACTGGGAGTGACTCCGAGGTGTACTCCCCTGACCAAGCCGCCCCCAAGCCCCCGCCGCTTGCCCGCTTCGGCGGTGCCTTCGACGCCATGGCCCCCTGGTCCCCGCGGAGCGGAGATCATGAGCCTTCCTTCTTCCATCCTGGCCACTTTTCTTCCAGGGAGTACAGTTCCGCAGTGGTGCGGACATCGCGGCTCCTGAGCTTCTCTAGCATGCGGACGTCGCGGACGTTCCGCCAGAACGCCCGGACGATCAGAACGTCTGGAGCGTCGGGGACGTGGCTCAGGACGTGGCGAAACCTTAGGGTGTATTGATGTCTACGCACGCTTCTATTCTTGTAAACGGTGTTGGGCCTCCAAGAGCAGAGATTTGTAGAACAATAGGAAGTTTCCCTTAAGTGAATCAACCAAGGTTTATCGAACTCAGGGAGGTAGAGGTCAAAGATATCCCTCTCAAGCAACCCTGCAATTAAGATACAAGAAGTCTCTTGTGTCCCCAACATACCCAATACACTTGTCAGGTGTATAGATGCACTAGTTCGGCGAAGAGATAGTGAAATACAAATAATATGGATGACTATAAGTATTAATTGCAATCTGAAATAATAATGGCAGCAAGCAAGCATGTAGCAGAACTGGTTGTAAATGGTGTTTCAATGCTTAGAAACAAGGCCTAGGGATCATACTTTCACTAGTGGACACTCTCAACAATACTAATATAGTTGAATCCATAAATACTTCCTCTTCACTATGCTACTCTTGACTATTGTCCCGTTGGATAACGAACACCAATCCACTGCGTAGGGCTATAACAGCACGCCTCAAGTCTGTATTCCCTCTCTAGGGCACCCCACGTTGTCACTGTGAGCGCCCCAAATCAGTCCTAAACAAACGCCACAACTTTATAGTGACAACCAACAAAAGAACAACTCGTTATAAATATCCTTCTGATCTATTAATAGAGTCACACACCTCACCCACACTGTCACCTTGGTTTAGTGTTCTCACGTAACTCAAGATCATAATGATAAAACAACTTGACTAGCATATGCAATACATAATGAAAGGGGAAACATCTATGACATCAACTAGATTACAAAGCTCATGATCACATAAAGATCACACAATGGGAGAGAGAGATAAACCACATAGCTACCGGTAGAGCCCTCAGCCTCGGGGGAGAACTACTCACTCCTCATCATGGGAGGCAGCAACGGCGATGAAGATGGCAGTGGAGTCGATGGAGATGGCTCCGGGGGCAATTCCCCGTCCCGGCAAGGTACCGGAACAGAGAGTTATGTCCCCCGAAACTTGTTCTGGATGGCGGCGGCGCTGCGGAACTCTTCGTGGAATATGACTGATGATTTTAGGGTTTTCGCGTCGGAGGGAATAAATAGGCGAAACTACGATGGTCAGAGGCACCCGAGGTGGGCTCACCAAGGGGGGGCGCCACTACATGGTGTGGTTGGCCCATGGCTCCCCTCCTTCTCCCCTTTGGACTCCGTGTACATGTCGGGAAAATAGGAAGCTGGGCTTTTGTTTCGTCCAATTCCGAGAATATTTCCTTAAGTAATTATCTGGAATAGAAAAACAACAGAAAACAGGAACTGACACTGTGGCATCTTGTTAATAGGTTAGTCCCGAAAAATGCATAAAAATGCTATGAAGTGTAAATAAAACATGTGACCATTGGTATAATATTAGCATGGAACATCAGAAATTATAGATACGTTTTGGACGTATCAAGCATCCCCAAGCTTAGTTCTACTCGTCCTCGAGTAGGTAAAACGATAACAACAAAATAATTTCTGAGGTGACATGCTTCCAACATAATCCTGATCAAATAGTATTGTAAAGCACAGGTTATGAATGAAGTGATCCATGTCAATGGTATTTAGTTTGCCATCAAATAGGTAATGAGTAAACAACTGAACCATATAAGTAAAAACTTTTCATGAACGGTACTTTCAAGACAAGCATAAAAAAGTTGTGCATAAGAGTTAACTCATAAAGCAATAGATTCTAGGTAAAAGGCATTGAACCAACACATAGGAAGATTTAAGTTTCAGCAATTGCCTTCAACTTTCAACATGTATATCTCATGGATAATTGTCAACACAAAGCAATATAATAAGTGCAATAAGCAAGCATATAAAAATTGTTGCACACAAAGTTGACACAAGTGTTTGCTTCTGAGATAGAAAGAAGTAGGAAAACTGACTCAACATAAAAGTAAAAGAAAGGCCCTTCGCAGAGGGAAGCAGGGATTAAATCATGTGCTAGAGCTTTTAACGCTTTTGAAATCATATAGAGAGCATAAAAATAAGTTTTTGAGAGGTGTTTGTTGTTGTCAACGAATGGTAGTGGGCACTCTATCCCCATTGTCAACCAGACTTTCAAGAGCGTCTCCCATGAAGGACGTTATTTCTATCCAAGGGTAGATCATCCCTCTTCTCTTTTGTTTACACATGCACTTTTATAATGGTATGACACTCCTCCCAACCTTTGCTTGCACTAGACATGGCTAACCGAATCCTCGGGTGCCTTCCAACAATCACATACCATGGAGGAGTGCCTATTAAATTGTTTAACTTTTTGAAAATTGCTTCTGATGAATCAGGGCAAAACATGTGAAGAGAATTAAAAGGTTATAGTTGTAATTAATTGGGACTGGGCACCCCATTTGCCAGCTATTTTTGCAAAATTATTGGATAAGCGGATGTATATGCCACTAGTCCATTGGTGAAAGTCTGTCAAAAGTAAATGACAAGGTTGATAGATAAAACTCCACATAACTTCCTCATGAGCTATAAAACATTGACACAAATAAGAGTAATAGCTTTTGAATAGTTTAAAGGTAGCACATGAAGTATTTACTTGGAATGGCAGGAAATACCACATAATAGGTAGCTATGGTGGACACAAATGGCATGGATTTTGGCTCAAGGTTTGGATGCACGAGAAGCATTCCCTCTCAGTACAGAGTTTAGGCTAGCAAGGTTGTTTGAAGCAAACACAGGATATCAACTAGTACAACAAGACTTATATGAAAACATATTGCAAACATTATAAGACTCTACACTGTCTTCCTTGTTACTCAAACACTTTTACCAGAAAATATCTAGACCTTAGAGATACCAAGCATGCAAAACAAATTTCAACAAGCTCTACGGTAGTTCTTCGCTAATAGGTTTTAACTACATGATACACGAGCTTAAACATGAACTACTTGAGAGATCAAAACAATTGCCAAGTATCAAATTATCCAAGACAATGATCTACAAGAATATGTATGTCTTTTCCAATATACCATCTACCCATGTAGCATTTTCTGTTTCCAACCAAACTCCAATCAACTTATTTCAACAAAATCTCTCCAAATAATTTATCAATGAAACAAGAGAACAACTCTGAACAAGAGATGCATGAAAAACATGAGCTAAAGCATAGCAATAGCTAGGCAAGAATACTCAACAAATATAAGTGAAGAATACGAGTATTCACATGAAATAGCGGAACGTGTCTCTCTCCCACACAAGAGTGCTAGGATCCAATTTATTCAGAAAATAAAAATAACAATGCGAAAATAAAAGCACACAGACGCTCCAAGTAAAGCACATACGATGTGAAAGAATTAAAATATAGCTTTAATAGAGATGACCTGATAAGTTGATGATGAAGAAGGGGATGCCTTGGGCATCCCCAAGCTTAGATGCTTGAGTCTTCTTGAAATATGCTTGGGTGACCCACGGGGCATCCCCAAGCTTAGGCTCTTCACTCTTCTTGATCATATTATATCATCCTTCTCTCTGGACCATTGAAAACTTCCGCCACACCAAACTCAAAGTAATTCTCATTAGAGGGTTAGTGCATAATCAAAATTTCACATGTTCTGCAAGGACACAATCATTACCAATACTTCTGAACATTAGCTACAGCCACTAATGTTTTATGGAGCAAAGAAATCGACTCAAACACAGTAAAAGAGAGAATGCAAAATAAAAGGCAGAATCTGTAAAAAACAGAATTGTCCGTAAAGACGAATTTTTTCGAGGCACGTAAGTTGCTCAGATCAGAAAACTCAAAACTAATGAAAGTTGCGTACATATCTGAGGATCACGCACAATTTTTTTGCAGAATTTTTCAATTTTTCTGGAATTTTTAAAGCTCAAAACGGTGGACACTAAAAATCTGTCCCTGTGCAGAAATCCAAATCTAGAATCAACTTTCTACTAGAGACTTTACTTGGCACAACAATTCGAAAAAGTAAAGATACAAAGGAGTTGTTACAGAGATAAACAAGCTCCTTGACTCAAATAAAAGAAAATTGCATAATATAAAATAACATGGGTTGTCTCCCACAAGCGCTTTCTTTAGAGCCTGTTAGCTAGGCATGCAATTTTTTGATAATGCTCTCATATTTATAAGAGTTGAATATAAGAGAGAATCAAGAAGCAAATATTAAACACATTTAAGTCTAACCCACTTTCTATGCAAAGGAATCTTGTAAGAAAACAACTTATAGAAGTATGAAGTTACTAGCATAGTGTAATACCCCACAGTTTAGAGAGTCAGAAGGGTAGAAATAGAATATGTGCATTTGCATAGCATGCATCTGAAAATGCGGGAAATTTTGGCGCGTTAAATTAAACAATGCAAAGTGATCGATGTTTCTCTCGATTCGATGAGTTAGGGTTTAGATCATCATGTTGAGTGCTAGGAACTTCAACATGATCTTTATAGAAACTAGGAGCTCTGTCAAAAAAAAAACTAGGAGCATCTGTCGAGTCACTCGAAAATTGGACATGACCTTTCTTAATTCTCGACACATTTGAACACAATTGGATAAAATGACAAGTTATAATTCAAATCAATTGAACATTTCATCATACAACATCATTATATATCTCTTATCATCACAATACATCATTCAAGCACATATCATCACATAAGAATCAAGATCTCATCTCATTCCTACAATACCTCATCTCAAATCATCATTTTTTTACTCATATTATCATCTCCTCACTACACTCATCTCAACTACAAACTTCAAAGTCCAAATGTCCAAGTACAAATAGATACATAAATCACAAATGTGTTACTTCACAAATTCTCGGAAATGAAATTGAACGAGTAACTCATATTACAACATTTATAGAATATGTACATATCTCATCCAAAAAGAAAGGAAGAGTACAAAAGAATAAAAGAAAATTCCTAAACAAAATCTTAAACTAGATCTTCACACCATTTGGACCTTCTCAACTTATCATGATCTTCTTATCTCCCAAATCTTATTATTGATTCCTGCACAAAAGAAGAAGAACAGAAAGAAAGGAATTTAAGCAAGCATCTGTTCTTATCGACTTCTCGGGAAATGGTGAACTTCAAATGTTTTGTGCTATGTAAAAGAACATGGAAGCAAGGCTGGCCCCCTTGTTGAAAAATTCTTATTACATACACGAAGCCATTGAAAATCATCTAAAACAAAACAAAGACAAAAGAAATGTCTCCTAATTAAAATGTACTAGTCGTAGACCCGTGCATCCGCACGGGCTAGGATGTTATACATTTTCATCAAAAATATGTAGAATATTAATTATATTGCTTTAGTTGAATTCAACTTACGTATATTTATTAATCTATAAATGATTGTTTATTTCAAACTCAGATTAGGACATATATCACATTTCGTTTAGTTATACAACCCATATTAGGAATGAATAGCTGAAAAGCTTTCACCAACACTCATGCATCATATATTGAAAACTGTAATTTCAGTACCAAACAAAAGTAAGATAATACTATGGAAACATTCAATGTTTTGTACGAACAATATATTGAAGGTGCGATTCATATACATTACGTAGCAGAGCTGCAGAGCAAACACATGGGTTCATCCTCAATCTGTGTATATAGCGGCATGCCGAAGGCGACAATAGCCGACACGATGAGGACGTCACATCATTATAATTAAGCATATGGCACCTACTTCACATAAACAAAAACTAATGGTAGTGCTCAGTTACACCCCTCGATAACCAGCTAAGAATCACCTACAAATCTTAAAGCTCAATGCTGAGAAAAGTCATGGGAGTATAAAAGGTAAAAAAAAAAGTAATATCCCAAGCATTTTTCATGGAAATGTGTGACTGCATACGAATTGTAGCCACACTGTTAGGCAATCATCATAATGTGCTATTAATATTAAAAATAATTAAAAAATGTTTGAAGTACTCTTGATAAAGCAATTGGAGCAGTTGCTGCATATTTCGTTTGTGATGTTTAAGAAAAGTGCAGGCTCATAGAACTGAAAACAGTTCTTCAGTGCAATCATTTTGTCGGGTTCGTTTTTTCTTCCTTGCATATAGATCAGGCGGTGCAGAAATGTTGCCTATCTTTTTAGGAGAAAGGTAACAGAAGAAGCATACATCATGACATCAATTTGAAAATAGTTGTGTGTAACATGTAGGATATGAAATCTCTTCCAAAACTATAAGTACAAAAAATTTAAATATCGATCCTATATGAAAATCTAAATGGTTTCCTTGCTTACTTTGGGTGCCATAGGATTGCTTTTATTTATCAAAGGTTATCTGATAATTAATGTGAACCTGCCATGAGAAAATAACTATATATATATATATATATATATATATATATATATATATATATATATATATATATATATATATATACTAAAAGCCTAAATGGTTTCAGTCAACTAATGAGATGACTAATCTACATGAATTGGAAACTGAATCGCTTTCGATGGCTGCCTTGAAATAACGAATCATCTGTCTGCAAGACCAGACGATCTAAATGCATTTTCTCCACTGGAGCTGAGTATGTAAACATGGAAACATACATTAAGTAAGTATTGTCGACATATGCTATGCCAGTTGTCTATGATTGTCCACATTGTAAATCATATGCATTATTCTGTTGAGGTAATAAAGTAATGGATGAAATCAAGATTAGTCAAGATCAATTTACTTCCACATAGAATGCACCGACAAAAAAAACTATCACGTAGGAAGGCTCAACTTTTTTGACTGCTATTGGAGATAAATTTGTAAAAGTAGAAATTATAAGGAGCGAGGAATCAAGGACGGAGTTACTTGCTCGCTGAGTAGTGTGTCTATGCGTTGAACAGCTGAGTCACCAGTCCGCCTTAGTTTCTTCTCTCGGCAGCCTCACGGACAGCGTCGGTCGTTGAATCTGCATTTAACTGTCTCTATTACAGTACACACCTCATCCTCCGATACAATAAGCAAACATTTTTTTTGGATAGCGATTCATCCATTGGGTTGCAGCATGATCAGGTTTTGTAAGTGGAGGACGGAGGAGATTCAAAGATTAGAGGAAACAGAATTAGGGAGACTCGGAGATGCTTTGATTATATGATGATACGATATATAAGATGAGTTTCTCAACAACTACACTCGTGCATGACCTCTCCTCTCAAAATATGACAAAAATCCACATATCTGCTTTCGCAAGAAGAGACTATGAACTAAAAATAGTATATATGACTTGGTCGTACTAATTTAATTACATGAGAAAATTGGAGTTTTCTTGCCGATTGCTAACAGCAGACAAAAAATGTCAGCCCCATATCAGATCTTGAGGGCATACGTTGTATTTAGCAGGCTCCAAGATGTTCCATGCCACGGGAATTGACGACATAATGTTATTATGATTTTCTTTTACCTTTTGGATGCTTACCAGAATCAGCATGCTTCAAATATCGTGGCCCTGCTCAAAAGATACAGCTGCTTGGAGTCCTCGGGAAATAAGAGCTAGCTCTGATGAACAACACCTACGTACTAATACGTACCAACATATTCAGTTATATCCTCAACGGTGATGCCAGTCACAAATCATCATGGGAGACTCAGGCCAATAGTGTGCCATTAATAAGCTAGACTAATGCCCTATCGATCAGATCTAAAGCTAGAACGTGCAGTCTAATGCTCCAGGGGTGCCAGGTTTGCACAAATATTGGCCTCTGTTACTGGGGACGCAGGATGAGAGGTGGCCTCGACGAAAAATTCTTCAATGATGAGAACCTTTTTTTTATAGAACACCGGATATTGGTTACTGGTTCCATATTTGATATTCCAGTAGATGTTGATTGTCGCTGTAATTTTGCCAATATTAAGGAAGATATTCGAATGACCGTCAAGATTAACTGTTGTCAGCAATAACCTGCAGTAACATTCAGATTTAGCAGAAAATAATTCATGTTTTGCCTAATAATCAATACAATTTATGGTCACGCCTGGATGCATGCCGGCAAATACCAAGATTAACTACGATTTTTACAATCAAAATACTTCTTGTAGAGAGTATAGCAGAATTACGAAATAAGGACTCAGGAGAAGTTATTCATGCTTTGTTTAACTAATTTGATAACTTGTACTTGAAACAAAGACGGAACATTGAAATATACAATTAAGGGTTTCTGGCAAATTTGTGAGACATGGCATGTGCAATTAAGATTTTGCAATTGAGAGAAAGGACGACAGAAGATAAGATTGGAATTGAACCTGTCAATCCAAATATCCACAATTGTTTCACCGTCAGCCAACACCAACTTATACACGGCAGTTTCAACTTCCGACTATGTCTAATGGGTGAATGCAGTAGGTGATATGATCAATCGGTGCTACTCTGAATGGAAAAATAACAGTGCATCGCATAGTACCTTAGATCAGAACTGGTACAGAAGCTGTAGAGCCTTGCGTAAATGGCAACATGACCAAAAGCTGCATCCTGCCCCATCCTTGGAGAACTCCGCGTCCGGCCGGAACATTCAAATTTTGGCTGCTGCAGCCGGGGATGTGAAACATCGTCTGCATGCGTAGAGACCAAAGGCACAAATCCAGGGATAAACGCAGCGCCGCTCGATCTGGACCAGCTTCAGCACTCGCCAGCCCGAAGCGATCAAGGCGACAGCTCGAGAGGACGATTGCGGCCGTAGCTGCAAACGATCAAGGCGGCATCGCTGGGTGCTTTCTCCATTGTTGGAAGCGCGATGGAGTCGTGGAGGTGACGACCACCACAGGCGGCGGCGATGCATATATAGGAAGGCATTAAGGTCGAAAAAATATTTTTTTCTATATTGACACGATCCGTATGCTTCAAGGACTTTTAGCATCCGCACAGAGTATCCTATCCGTATACTTTAGATCTGACGGTTAATTTAGATGTTTTCTCCAGGATTAACGTGGTGCCTCGTATGGTGCCTCCAATTAGTAAATATAAGATGCCTTCACCACAAGGGTGAGGCAACTTTGTGTTGGAATTCGACTACTGGATACTAGGAACTTGTCCTAATACCAAGTGGTGACTAGAGGGATTTTTATGGAAACAATGGATCATGGATCATTTAGAGGCAATAGGCAAGAACAAGAAGGCAACAATGATCCATATGAGCAAGCAACATGGGGCAAAGGCTATTAGTATTGATCCATCTATCTTTAGTCATCAAGGCAACATATTTGTTTTCCCTCTAATCTAGTCAAGTTCCTAATCAAGAAAGCCCACATAAAAATATTTCTCCAATGATATCATTTATCAAGGAAGAAATCAAATAGTAAAGCATCATTGTCGAATTGGCAAGCCACTTGATCATCACCACCCATAAATGGTCTTAAAGCCCACAAATCTGAAATTATAAAGCCACATGAGCACCATCCATATATTTGCAAAGCCCGCATTAGAGAGAAGCCAAACAAGCCCATCAAGTAACAAAAGCCACTTGGCTTGCTCAAGAATAAATCCTACAAGAGGATAAGACCAATGACCAATCATCTCTGTACATAAGGAAAATATCTAACTTAACTTTCAACCCCAAGTAATGAAAAGCTTGCTATGGATAAGAATGCCACATAGGAGAGTTATCCACAAGCAAAATATCTAACATAACTTGAACCTCAAGAAATGCCTATGCATAAGAACTTGACAACAAGTAGCTTACTCATCCATGCAAATGAGGAGTCACCTAGTTGTGTGTCACTACCACAACAATCAGCCAGCAGCTTATAAACAGCTCAACACCATTCAAGCAAATTCATTTGCTCACACATTTTCAAGAAACAGCCAGCCACACCATTTATTGCTCACATCATGATTTCCAAGGGTCAATCGTTTCTGTGCCCTACCTACCTCAGTTTTATCTGTTTGTGCTACCCCCGCGTAGTTTCTCTCGTTCGTGCATTGGCTGGGCCGCAAATGGCCCGCGCACGCCAAGACGGCCGTTTCCGTCTGGACAACCGTAACTTGGCCTGACTTGTGGGGTTGGCCTGGGGCACCGGCCTGACTGGTGGGGTCGGATTGGTGGGGTCGACCTGGGTCCTCCTCGAAGTGGGACCGCTCAAGTGGGGACAGGAAGGGAGTCTCAAGTGGGGACAGTAAGGGACGAATCTGACGCCCAGGTTGGGTATCTCGGCCCCAATTAACACGTCGTTAACACCGAATTAACTGAATTAACACTGAATTAACTGAATTAACACCGAATTAACACTGAATTAACACACGTCATTGTTTAGTGACCATTAGTTGATTCCAAAGTGGGGACAGGAAGCGAGTCCTTGTTAAGTGGGGACTGAAACTGAAAACTGAAACTCGATTTATAACTCGAATTCATAACTCGATTTCTAATAGGATTCATAACTCGATTTGAAACCGAAACTCGATTTATAATAGGATTCATAAATCGATTTGAAACTGAAACTCGATTTGAAACTGAAATTCATATTACTATTAACACTGATTACAAAAGATTCCGGCGGTTTTACAAAAGATTAGACAATATTAGCAGTGCTTTATGCACTGCTACTACGCCTAATACTACTACTAATCAGTAGCAGTGCAACTAATGCACTGCTACTGCTACTACGCCGGCCACGGCTCCTACATGCGCCGTCTCTGGGCTGGCGGTTCGTCGTCGTCGTCGGAGTCGTCGTCGGCGCCGTCGTGGCTGTCGTTGCCGTCTTGGCCGTCTTCGCCGTTATGGCCATCCTCGCCGTCGTTGCCGTCCTCCTCCTCCGCCTCCTCCTCCTCGTCGTCCTCCTCCTCGTCGTCGTCCTCCTCCTCCTCGTCGTCGGAGTCGGAGCCGTTGCCGTCCTGCGGCTCCAACTCTGGGTCCGAGTCCTCCTCCTCGGACCCGTCGTTGTCGTCGGAGTCGGCGCCATCGCCGTCCTCCCCCTGGTCGTCCTCGTCGCCCTCGTCGTCGTCGCTCGTCATGTTCTCCCGCCAATACCCGTGGCCCTCTTCCCACCACGGGATCGGGTTCCCCTCGCCGTCGGAGTCGCTCGGGATGGCTTCGTTCTGCCACCACGGATCCATTGGAGGGAAGGGGTTGGTTGGGGTTTTTTGGAGTGGAGAGAAGAGAGAAGAACTGCACTGCACCAATGCGCAATGTAGACAAGAGAGAACCGAGTGAACCGCCGGCGCAATGGGATTGGGGTTTTTATGTGTGAAGGATAGTGATGAATTCACTGCCGGGGCACCGAACAGGCGGCAGGCCGATCGCTTCGTTTTCTTGCCAACGCAGTGTGAAATGACAACACCATTTACAGATTATATTCGCAATGATGACATCGTGTGACCGCGCTTCACGTCTAGTCGAACTGGTGCCCCTTACTGACATACCTGTAAATGTTCACCACGTCAGCTGGTGCCCCTTGACGTGTAGAGTACAAGTGTTGAACAGTTGATGTGCGTCGTCGTTCTGGTCAAATTGAATGCAGTTGGAGATGCTGTGAGACATCTACACGTAGCAGAAGCATTTTTTGCGAGAACTAACGCGATTAACTTTTTGTTTACGTGCAAATATGCGTCGGTGCATCCGTGTCAACACACCAAGCGCGATCTGGACATGAACTGGACGTGAACGGCACCCACAATGCGCGCTCTGTGTAGTTACGTGATCTGAACGTGTGTAGACCTTGTTTATCAACTTGAATCATTAATATATGACATAAGACGACTATGTGCGCAGGATTTTCCTTTTTTGATTTTTTTGAATATTTGAGGCGCATTTCAAAATTCGGTCAAATTTCGGTAAAACCTACATTAAACAAGTTTAAAACATGAAAATGAAAAACTAAGCATGGATCCTTCTTAGTCACTCCAAAATGAAACTTTGTGAGGTGTTTGAACATTTCATGTTGAAAATCCAAACCCCCTTCTCTTCACCCTTAAAATCATTGGACATAGTGTGAGATATCACCTTAGATACATGCATTTCTCATACGAAATGTTTATAGATGATGTTTATCAACTTGAATCGTTAGTATATGACATAAGACGACTATGTGCGCAGGATTTTCCTTTTTTTGATTTTTTTTGAATATTTGAAGCTCATTTGAACCTCGAGTTCATATGACATAGTTCGAGGATATCACTTAGATACATGCATTTTTCATCTGAATGTGTATAGACATTGTTTGTCAGCTTGAATCGTTAGTATATGACAAAATACGACTATGTGCGCAGGATTTTCCATTTTTTGATTTTTTTGAATATTTGAAGCTCATTTCAAATTTCGGTCAACTTAACGTTGACCGACATTTAAACAAGTTTAAAACATGAAATTTGAAAAACGAAGACTCGATCCTTCTTAGTCACTTCAAAATGAAGCTTGGACACTTTATCAAACTTTTCAAAACCCCGTTGAGTGCCTCCAAATCCCATTTGAACAATGACCGTCGAACTAACCCTAGCGTTGAACTGCAGCCGTCCGATCGTTCCTCTAGAAGGAATCTGCAGGCAGACTCGGGCGATCCGCGAGAAGCTCATTCTGCGATCTGATTGGACGCGCGCGTAGGACTAGGGCTTTACCCGCTGACAAGTGGACCACGGCGTACCCAATGGGGATTTTGGCTCGCCCACCCCCATTTGCCTGAGTGACACAAAATGGGGATTTTGGCACACCAAATGGGGATTTTGGCTGTAACCCGTCATCGTAACTTAAATGGGGATTTTGGCACACCAAATGGGGATAGTCATGAGCTTGGTCAAATCTAGCTTGAATCCATATAAATTTTCAAATGAGCTTGGACTCGCTGAAAAATGTGTTTCAAATGAGCTATAAAGGTAGGGTAAACGGCTCCATTTGTAAGCAAAAATGGTGGACTCGCGGAAAAATGTCTTTCAAATGAGCTCCAAAGGTAGGGTAAACGGCCCCATTTCTAAGCAAAAATGGTGGACTCGCTGAAAAATGTCTTTAAATGAGCTACAAAGGTAGGGTAAACGGCCCCATTTCTAAGCAAAAATGGTGGACTCGCTGAAAAATGTCTTTCAAATGAGCTCCAAAGGTAGGCTAAACGGCCCCATTTCTAAGCAAAAATGGTGGACTCGCTGAAAAATGTCTTTCAAATGAGCTCCAAAGGTAGGGTAAACGGCCCCATTTCTAAGCAAAACTGGTGGACTCGCTGAAAAATGTCTTTCAAATGACCTCCAAAGGTAGGGTAAACGGCCCCATTTCTAAGCAACATTTGCAAACTGAAGTGGATTTTGGCACACCAAATGGGGATTTACACACACAATTGGAAACGTCAAGCACAAGGCCTTGCCAAATTTCATGGTAGTACATAATTATAAAATAGATCAACAACTAATAACTAAATTGGCACTTGCCTTAATAAAGAAACTAATAACTAAAATGGACTACCACTAGTCCTCGTCATCGGAAACCTCCACCGACTCGGCCTTGCCCCTGCCCTTGCCCTTGGCATCGACCTCCATTGGGGCGTTGCTGTTCGACGGCGACCACATGCCCTTCTTCTTCCCCTTGAGTCGTTGCTGCTCGGCGGCGGAATGCTTGCCAGCTCCATGACTTTCTGGTCGGCCATGGCCCAGGCCATACCCGGGTCCAGGACCTCCGTGACCTCGTCCTTCCAGGCCATGGTCCAGTCCATACCCGGGTCGTCCTCGTCGGACAGATCGATGAAGGGAATGGGATCGGGAGCAATGGCCCTGCCCATGCCCCTGCCCCTGCGACTGCGCCTTGGAGACTCCCCGGATCGTGCAATCTCTATCCTTGAACGCATCCTGCTCGAACTTGGAGGAGTACGCCCACGCCCCATGCCGCTTCCCACGCTCGCCTCAAGAAACCAAGGATAGCGGGCGTAGCGGCGGCGGTTCGAGCTGGGAGTGGAGCTGCCATCCCCACGAGCCATGGAGAGATAAGTGTAACAGCCCGAAGTTCGAGAACCTAAAAACCGGTGTAAATTTTCCACTTTTGTGTTCCTTGCATCATGGCATACATGCATCATATTGTTGCTAGGGAATTGTTGCTAGGGAATTGTGTGGTTGCTAGGGAATTGTGGTGATTTGGCACCATTTAAAAACAAATGCCAAATTTGCTTCAACAAATTTCAAAACAGTGAAGGCACTCAAACTTGCAAAACAAAAATACTTGACAACTTATATTTGTCGAGGAAGTTTCAAGAGTTCCAAAATAATATTTTGCACTTGCTCCAAAATATTAAAGGAGCAACATTTTGGAATTTAGCAAAATGCCATATCCAACCTTTCTAAACAAAAGTGGTTCAAAACATTTTATTTTGAGACGCCATTTTTTGTGGAGCTTCCACATGATATGAAAAGGCTACACAAATTATTTCATAATTTTCTAAAATGTCTAAGTGCCTCAATTAAATCTCCAAAGTCTGCTGGTTTTAAAAGGTTTTATAATTAAAACAGAAAAGGACCAATCTGTGAGAGAAACAGAAGTTCCAGGTTTTTTTCGTAAAACGGCCATCTCTCTCCTCGCCACTGTCGCCATGCCGCCGTGCTCCTCCCGCGCTGCACGCCGCGCCGGGCCCCCCTCCTCTGCCCTCACCTGCGAGAAGAACGCCACGACCACGAGGCCGCTCTGCCCACACAGCTCCCCCGAAAATTCCTCTCGTTTCCTCGCTTCTTCTTTCTCTCCCCACGAGCCGCACCCGAGCTCGCCGTTGCCGCTACATCGCCGTCGTTCGGGAGCTCCCCGAGCCAATCCAGGACCGCCAGAGGCTCCGCCTCTTCGTCCTCTACCTCCCTGCCAACGGAATCGAGCCTAGGCGCGAGGAGTTGGAGCCGCCGTGCTCTTCTTCTTGGACTCCGGCCGAGCTCCACCCCCGCGATTTGCCGTCGATTCCGTCCACCTCCGTCTCCGCCGGGCACCTCCACGAGTCCAGGGTGAGCATGCCGTTCCCCGAGACCTCCCCGTTCCCGTGCTAGCTCGATCGTTCGCCGAATCCCATGTTTGCCTCCGCGTCGGATATTCCGAGTCGAGGAACATCGGAAAATCCGATTACATCCAGCGCGAGATGTTTCCTTTCCTTAGCAGAATTTCGAGACACCGCGACCTTCGGATAATCCGAGCCTGGGAACTTCGGATTTTCCAAACTTCTCCAGTGCTAGTTGTTTTTCACTCCTTAGCAAAAATTTTGGTTCTGCTTCTTCAGTCGGATATTCCGATTTAGGAAAATTCAGATTTTCCGAATTGGTCCTGTACCAAAAGTTTCCTGTTTAAGTTTTTGTCTCTCTAATTCTGGTGAAAGAACTGTTCTATGTTGGTTTAACTTATAATCAGGGCAATCTCTATAAGAGGAAATAAAATGTATTAACTTGTAATTCTTTCGGTCTACCATAAAAATGTGTTCGAGATACCCAAATGTCCGGAAATTCGGGAACTAACCTTTTAAAATGATATCATGCATATTTGAGCACCACTAAAGAACGACACTTGTTACACCTTCGTAGAAACACTAAGTTAGATATGGGGTGTTTCCTTGTCTAGTTAAAGTAATCGTTTTTCACACCCCATTTAATTTGGCGGTTACCTGATAATAAGTCGGTGCATTAAAATGTCATGTCATCATGTGTTTGCGCATTGCACCGGAGTTATCCGTGGTTTTGATTCTTCCTCTCCGGTATTGTTTGTGCATCGGTAGATCAAGGAGTGGAAGTGCCACCACAGTATCGTGACGATCCGTACTACCAGCACGTTGATCCAGGCAAGCGTAATCCCCCCTCTGAGCATATCTTATCCTACGTTTCCGCAAATATTTTCTCCACTATAATATTGCATGCGGTTCCAAATGTCACTTTTATCGAATTAGAGTATCCTATAGTTGCATTAAGTTTCCGATGCCAATACCTGTTTCCCCTCCTATTATCCATAGGATTGTATTGTTGGCCTGAGATACTTCACTATGCAATGTTGATGCTTAGCCATGCTTAGTTAAATGTTTATTCGTCCGATGGATGTACCATGTTGGGAACAGGTGTTGAAATGTTTAGATGATGGTGGAGAATTGTGGTAACAGGTAATAAGATGCTTAAAGGTGGGGACGAGAGGCCACTGTGGTTGTGGTGCTTTGTCTCGTTCTCGCCGCCTAGGTGCGAGTTCTTTACCTCCCGAACCAAGACTGAGCGTGCAACCATGCGTGAGGCCTATGCAATTGCAGGAACCCTCATAGACTAAATAACTCGGGCGGGGCTAGCCAGGGTCCTCTAGTTCGGGCTTCCATTTGCGCGTGCGTGATGATGGTGGTATGAACGTGATGAGGATTGTGGTGTTAGGAAAATAGGTGGCCGTGGGGCAGGGTGTTGCAGGCACTCGTGTCCTGCCGCCACTGATGATCCTGGAAAGTCCTTAACGAGGGAGAAGTCGACACCGCTCCCACCCAGCCGGCTTTCCAAGGAAGAGAGCTAATTGTACAGGTAATGGGCCGGACGGTACGCGTGGCAAACATTGTACACCCCTGCAGGGTAAATCTTTTCGAAAAGCCGTGTCCGCGGTTATGGACGACTTGGGAAAGGACGATAAGATCATAGAATAACTTGAACGGAATGATTAAAACTTGGGTACTAGAGGTACCACTCAAGAATGCAAGGTTGACTTCCTCGAGGGTGATTCGGGGAGGTGCCTTTGTAGAACAGGTACAGTGGTGGATGATGGTTGATGTTGAGAAAGGTGAACAAAGAAAAGAGTCACTTCTTACCTCTTTGGAAAAAACTCTGTATAGTCGATGCCATTGAGTTATGTTTTCATAAATAAAATCAGCTTTATGCAAAACAGCCATAAAACCTTGAAAGCCTCATCGAGCTAAAGCTCTATATATAATCTTGCGAGTTCGTCGAACTCAACGTCGTTTGTTTTGTTTCATAGGACGACTTCACCGACCTCGAAGGTGGGTTCTTTGTGGACGTCGACGAGTAGTCTGGGGTTCCCAGGTGGCAGCTTGGGACAACCCGGAACAGCTGGCGCTGGATGTTTCTCTGTAGGCCTCTTAGGCCATATTTGGATTTTGTTGTTTAGAACAACTTATTTTGCTTCCGCTTGTTGTAATGTTGGGTCTGTGACCTCTGGTTGTCATTTGCTATCTTTCTCTATTATAAGAGTTGAACTATATGATTTGTGTCGTAGAGTCTGTGATGTGCCACTCGTTCCACAAGTCTTGATCTCTCTATTATGCTTTGATAGTGTGTCTGGTGGTATCGGATAACCGGGGACACCGTATCACTGTATAGCAGTCGGGTCGGGGCGCCACAAGTTGGTATCAGAGCAGTACTGCCTGTAGGAAACCCTTCTACTGGTCGACGTTGAGTCTAGCGTTTGTGAAAATATTTTTAACCTAAAAATGAGTTGTGAAAACCATCTTAGGATTCTTTTTACTCCTTACCTGGTTACACTCTAATCTCGGAGCAATCTTACCTCGATTTGCGTTAAAAGTTTTACTTCTCATCTGTGGCTTCAAAATTATTAGGATAACACTGAAGGTAGAACCCAATACTACGTGTTACGTGGACCTTTAGTGTTATGTGTCCGGTTGCTCCCGCTGCGTGGTAATCCAAAATCAACTCATATGCGTGGTAATCCAAAATCAACTCATATGCGTGGTAATCAGAAATCAACTCAGATGTTTGAACCCTGTTATTCTTACCGAGTCTAATCATTTGCTCCTTTCTTCGAGTTTTAACCCAAGGACTTGAACAGAAGGTCCCGGATTGTGCCGGATAGTGTGGGTTGAATCACGTGGTTTCTTAGCCATTTGAATCTCACGCTACTGGTACATGATGCTGATCTTTGACCCAAGTCCCATCTTGTTGGTTCTTTGTTCGTTGTTGCCCAAAGTATTATCGTCCCTAGTCTGAGTACTTGAGTACGCTAATGCTAAAGTCTCAACCATACCGAGGTGGATACTAACTGCGTCCTTGTCCAATCTACAGAATGACACAACGTCCTCCGTTCCATCAAATCGAAGCCACCCCAGGAACCCACTCGACACCCTTTGATCGGGAGAAATCCCATACATCTAAAGTTTTGCCCAAGAAAGTTTTAGACAAACGCAGGTGTTACACTTGTAGGGAGCGCGGACATCCGTACTGGAAGTGCCCCCTTAAGTACCCCAGAAAGAATGGACCACCACAAGGAAAGGCATGTAGTCAGTGCGGAAGGGGTGGACATCAGGCGAGTCAATGCCTCGGCAGTTGCCCGCACTGTTTCAACGCGCATCCACTTGGCAAGTGCCCAACCGCTAGCGCCACCTGCTACCTATGTGAAGGAAATGATCATGTTCCGGCTAATTGTTCTATGGAGTTCATAGTAGATGCAGTAAAGGATGCCCAAGAGAAGATTGCTCAGCACGCCACCACGCGCCCCCCTACTTCAACCTTTGGGTCGAGCGGAAGTGGGTATCGTCCTCAGCTACCTGCTCTACCTAGATTCACCTGCTACACCTGTGGTCAGACTGGGCACTACTCCAGGGAGTGCCCCAGCGGAAGTGGGTATCGTCCTCAGCTACCTGCTCCACCTGGACTTATCTGCTACACCTGTGGTCAGGCTGATCACTACTCCAGGGAGTGCCCCCAGAAGGCACCTATCACAGGAACTCCTGCACGAGCCCATGCCACTCCAGCTGGCAAGGCTGGACCCATTGTGCGTGGTCGCCTGAACCACGTCTCTACTGAGCAAGCTGAAGAGGACCCCGGCGTCCTTATGGGTGAGCTACGAATCAACAACAATCTTGCTACAGTTTTGTTTGATTCTGGAGCATCGCATTCATTCATATCCATAGCTTTTGTTCTGCTCCACCTTAGAGTGTCACACTCTTTTACATCTAGCAGTCATGCTAAGTATCATGATCTTCTTGATGAAGTGAGGCTCTTACACTTCGTTGCTCTCCGTTTTCCAAGTAACTTGTTACTCGAGGATGATGAGACGTGAGAATAATGTAACTATCGGATATTCTCAGCAGTTCTTACTGTGCCAAAATCCAAGGACATTCGTTGTCCCTCCCAACATGATTGGGTAGCCGATCAATCAGTTGAGTTTAACTGTGCTACCAAGTCTGCTTGT
The DNA here is from genome assembly GCA_947311845.1 of Poa pratensis. Taxonomy (NCBI): domain Eukaryota; kingdom Viridiplantae; phylum Streptophyta; class Magnoliopsida; order Poales; family Poaceae; genus Poa; species Poa pratensis. The sequence goes on along the minus strand of CAMZMU010000074.1, from coordinate 132,790,609 downwards.
TCAGGTGCACTTCCTCGGTCAAAGAGTTAGGTTTGCGCCGAAGCTCCCAAGACCACAGCGCCTTGCCTTGTAAGGCATGATTTCTCTCTCGAATTCAAGACATATCGGTGGATCGTGATATTCTGGAGGTCTTCCCAGAAGTATCGCCAGGTTGTCATCTGACCGTGATGTTGAGCTTATGAGTAAGCTGGTTCTCTGAACAACCCCTCCTCCAAGAAAATCATGCTGGATGTCCTGAATTATTCGGTTGAGCTCAAACAACTAGCATAGTTAGAAGATAAAAGCTCTATCTGATATAGTTCAGTTCCAATGGGATGTCTAGTCTGTTCGTGTTGAAGCCAGGAAGTATCTCCTCGTTGGATATGCTAACCTCTAAATCTTTTGATTTGAATTGGGCTATCGTCAAATCAAACTCAGACCGACCTATCTGAATGTGTTAGTCTGACCAATACTTATGCCCCGATCTGGTGAAATATGAGCCTACCGTCTTGGAGTATCTGGATAAGTTGTGTTGAGCCCATCAACTACCTTCTTATCTTCTCCATGTTTGAGGAGATCCATATTGGATATTGGGCGTTAGCATTGGAAAAATTGTTGGAACTAACTTTGTGTCTTCACAAGGTATGTGTTCTGAAGTTAGAAGTGACTTTCCCTGGTTCACGTGCAATTGCTGAAAGATGTCGCTGTGGATCTGAGTGAATTTTCTGGTTCCCTCCGAATCATTTCAACTCGATCATGCACGTGTAGAATATTCTCGGAATGGTATGTTGTTACCTCCATTCCTTCAGAATTTCATCTATGCATCCAAGCCACTGATTGAATTGTTTCAGAAAGAGAGGAAGTCTGAGAACTTCTTTTGTCATTCGTTGGTGTTTCCCAACAAGGACTCAATTGTGTTCCGTTGCCAGTAATCCAAGTAGGTGCAGATTGTCCTCTGACAAGTTGCCAATACTTGAGTTCCGCAATCTCGATCCTCCTTCGGAGTTTGACATTCTAGTCTAGCTCTTGGGGTTCTAGCAACTGTAATCCGTCGGTATGCTTTGCAAAATTCCCTATTCATACATGTGGAGTCTGAAGTATCTCTACACCTGACCAGATCTAAATCTACATCAGGAACGATAGTTGGTGATCCTCAAGAAGCTTGTTCCCGATGTCTAGAAAAATCAAGAAGTGTTCCTGATTCTAACGTTCCCGGAGTTTCTAAAGTTCTCTCGGTCCCTCTTCATGATCCTTCTCCCGTGGGTTGAAATGCTCCTCCGCGAGGAAGGTTCTCCCCAAGTGGCCTAGTGAAGGTTACCTCGTTATCCGTCGGAATCTTGTTCTAACGTTTTTCCTCTGAGTCTTAAGGCCTTGTGCAAAGTTATATTCTGAATCCTTGAGAAACAGTTGTCTGCCAACCGGCAACTTCTAATCAATCTTCCATCACCAACATGTGTCTCCTAACTGTCCATTCACGGGATGCTTGAAGTCTAATCCTAAGTTCTACTAGGAGGTACTCGGTCGTTGTATCTCTACCAAGACCCCTCCTCCCGGTGAGGTTTCCTTCTTTCCTATGGTGTACGTGGATGATGAACTCAAAGTGTAGCCGATGAAGATCTTCAGGATGCGCTGAATCGTTCTACACCGAGAAGATCGTGTAGTACCGTTGTAACCCTCTTCCCTCTTTCCTACTCTAAGAATCTCGGGACGAGATTCATGTAAGGGGGGTAGAATTGTAACAGCCCGAAGTTCGAGAACCTAAAAACTAGTGTAAATTTTCCACTTTTGTGTTCCTTGCATCATGGCATACATGCATCATATTGTTGCTAGGGAATTGTTGCTAGGGAATTGTGTGGTTGCTAGGGAATTGTGGTGGTTTGGCACCATTTAAAAACAAATGCCAAATTTGCTTCAACAAATTTCAAAACAGTGAAGGCACTCAAACTTGCAAAACAAAAATACTTGACAACTTATATTTGTCAAGGAAGTTTCAAGAGTTCCAAAATAATATTTTGCACTTGCTCCAAAATATTAAAGGAGCAACATTTTGGAATTTAGCAAAATGCCATATCCAACCTTTCTAAACAAAAGTGGTTCAAAACATTTTATTTTGAGACGCCATTTTTTGTGGAGCTTCCACATGATATGAAAAGGCTACACAAATTATTTCATAATTTTCTAAAATGTCTAAGTGCCTCAATTAAATCTCCAAAGTCTGCTGGTTTTAAAAGGTTTTATAATTAAAACAGAAAAGGACCAATCTGTGAGAGAAACAGAAGTTCCAGGTTTTTTTTCATAAAACGGTCATCTCTCTCCTCGCCACTGTCGCCATGCCGCCGTGCTCCTCCCGCGCTGCACGCCGCGCCGGGGCCCCCTCCTCTGCCCTCACCTGCGAGAAGAACGCCATGACCACGAGGCCGCTCTGCCCACACAGCTCCCCCGAAAATTCCTCTCGTTTCCTCGCTTCTTCTTTCTCTCCCCACGAGCCGCACCCGAGCTCGCCGTCGCCGCTACATCGCCGTCGTTCGTGAGCTCCCCGAGCCAATCCAGGACTGCCAGAGGCTCCGCCTCCTCGGCCTCTACCTCCCTGCCAACGGAATCGAGCCTAGGCGTGAGGAGTTGCCGCCGTCGTGCTCTTCTTCTTGGACTCCGGCCGAGCTCCGCCCCCGCGATTTGCCGTCGATTCCGTCCACCTCCGTCTCCGCCGGGCACCTCCACGAGTCCAGGGTGAGCATGCCGTTCCCCGAGACCTCCCCGTTCCCGTGCTAGCTCGATCGTTCGCCGAATCCCATGTTTGCCTCCGCGTCGGATATTCCGAGTCGAGGAACATCGGAAAATCCGATTACATCCAGTGCGAGATGTTTCCTTTCCTTAGCAGAATTTCGAGACACCGCGACCTTCGGATAATCCGAGCCTGGGAACTTCGGATTTTCCGAACTTCTCTAGTGCTAGTTGTTTTTCACTCCTTAGCCAAAATTTTGGTTCTGCTTCTTCAGTCGGATATTCCGATTTAGGAAAATTTGGATTTTCCGAATTGGTCCAGTACCAAAAGTTTCCTGTTTAAGTTTTTGTCTCTCTAATCCTGGTGAAAGAACTGTTCTATGTTGGTTTAACTTATAATCAGGGCAATCTCTATAAGAGGAAATAAAATGTATTAACTTGTAATTCTTTCGGTCTACCATAAAAATGTGTTCGAGATACCCAAATGTCCGGAAATTCGGGAACTAACCTTTTAAAATGATATCATGCATATTTGAGCACCACTAAAGAACGGCACTTGTTACACCTTCGTAGAAACACTAAGTTAGATATGGGGTGTTTCCTTGTCTAGTTAAAGTAATTGTTTTTCACACCCCATTTGATTTGGCGGATACCTGATAATAAGTCGGTGCATTAAAATGTCATGTCATCATGTGTTTGCGCATTGCACCGGAGTTATCCGTGGTTTTGATTGTTCCTCTCCGGTATTGTTTGTGCATCGGTAGATCAAGGAGTGGAAGTGCCACCACAGTATCGTGACGATCCGTACTACCAGCACATTGATCCAGGCAAGCGTAATCCCCCTCTGAGCATATCTTATCCTATGTTTCCGCAAATATTTTCTCCACTATAATATTGCATGCGGTTCTAAATGTCACTTTTATCGGATTAGAGTATCCTATAGTTGCATTAAGTTTCCGATGCCAATACCTGTTTCCCCTCCTATTATCCATAGGATTGTATTGTTGGCCTGAGATACTTCACTATGCAATGTTGATGCTTAGCCATGCTTAGTTAAATGTTTATTCGTCCGATGGATGTACCATGTTGGGAACAGGTGTTGAAATGTTCAGATGATGGTGGAGAATTGTGGTAACAGGTAATAAGATGCTTAAAGGTGGGGACGAGAGGCCACTGTGGTTGTGGTGCTTTGTCTCGTTCTCGCCGCCTAGGTGCGAGTTCTTTACCTCCCGAACCAAGACTGAGCGTGCAACCATGCGTGAGGCCTATGCAATTGCAGGAACCCTCATAGACTAAATAACTCGGGCGGGGCTAGCCAGGGTCCTCTAGTTCGGGCTTCCATTTGCGCGTGCGTGATGATGGTGGTATGAACGTGATGAGGATTGTGGTGTTAGGAAAATAGGTGGCCGTGGGGCAGGGTGTTGCAGGCACTCGTGTCCTGCCGCCACTGATGATCCTGGAAAGTCCTTAACGAGGGAGAAGTCGACACCGCTCCCACCCAGCCGGCTTTCCAAGGAGAGAGCTAATTGTACAGGTAATGGGCCGGACGGTACGCGTGGCAAACATTGTACACCCCTGCAGGGTAAATCTTTTCGAAAAGCCGTGTCCGCAGTTATGGACGACTTGGGAAAGGACGATAAGATCATAGAATAACTTGAACGGAATGATTAAAACTTGGGTACTAGAGGTACCACTCAAGAATGCAAGGTTGACTTCCTCGAGGGTGATTCGGGGAGGTGCCTTTGTAGAACAGGTACAGTGGTGGATGATGGTTGATGTTGAGAAAGGTGAGCAAAGAAAAGAGTCACTTCTTACCTCTTTGGAAAATACTCTGAATAGTCGATGCCATTGAGTTATGTTTTCATAAATAAAATCAGCTTTATACAAAACAGCCATAAAACCTTGAAAGCCTCATCGAGCTAAAGCTCTATATATAATCTTGCGAGTTCGTCGAACTCAACGTCGTTTGTTTTGTTTCAGAGGACGACTTCACCGACCTCGAAGGTGGGTTCTTTGTGGACGTCGACGAGTAGTCTGGGGTTCCCAGGTGGCAGCTTGGGACATCTCGGAACAGCTGGCGCTGGATGTTTCTCTGTAGGCCTCTTAGGCCATATTTGGATTTTGTTGTTTAGAACAACTTATTTTGCTTCCGCTTGTTGTAATGTTGGGTCTGTGACCTCTGGTTGTCATTTGCTATCTTTCTCTATTATAAGAGTTGAACTATATGATTTGTGTCGTAGAGTCTGTGATGTGCCACTCGTTTCACAAGTCTTGATCTCTCTATTATGCTTTGATAGTGTGTCCGGTGGTATCGGATAACCGGGGACACCGTATCACTGTATAGCAGTCGGGTCGGGGCGCCACAATAAGGGACTGGGCGAGGGTGTCTAGGAGAGGAAGAGGGGGTTTGTGAGCGCAATGGGCAAGGAGATGGCTCCTTTTAAAGCCATCTGCGGTCTGGACGGCGTTGCGGTCTAGACGGCAGTAATGGCGACCGGGCATTGATTCGGCTCCAGACTGCTCAGCTTGCAGCAGGACAGAGTAGGCAAGAGAGACGCGAGGACGGCGGAGCAGATGCGCGGCCGGGCCGGCAGTGTAGGCGGCGAGGCAGCTTTTTGCCGGCCAGGGGGGCACGCCATTGAAGGCGCGGCGCAAATTTGGGGACGGCGAGCACAGGCATGGTCGCATGGACGCGCACGTACGGCTGCATGCAAGCACTCCTCCGCCGCTGGCCCCACTTGTAAGCTTTAAGTGGGACGGGGTGCATGCACTTCGCTGAGCCCACATGTAACAAGTTTGTTAATGGTCAAAGGGCGGAAACGGCCGTCTTGGCCGTGCGCGGGCCATTTGCGAGCCAGCCAGGCCACGGACGAGAGAAACTACGCAGGCATGGCACAAACAGATAAACTAGAGAGAACCAGTGCACATAAGCAATAATCCCGATTTCCAACCAGCAACTAAATCATCTATTCAAATCAGCTAGAACAGCTCAAGAACACCAAGAACACCTACAACCCCACCAGATCATGTCCAATCTTTAGATCAACTAGGAAATAGGTCAATAAGCGAGGAGGAGCAGGCTGTCCACAAGAGGAGGAGCAGGCTGTCCACGAGAGGAGGAGCAGGCTATCCACAAGAGGAGGAGCAGGCCACCAGCAAGAGGAGGAGCAAGCAAGCCACAAGACACACGTTTTCATCATTTCCAGAAGACACATGCTTCTCTTCATGCAGAAGGTTGATTATTAGGCCAAATCTTGTGCAGCATCTTTCCATATCATTAGATGAGAGGGAAAGAGAGGAGAGGGGTGCAGTATTCTGTTCTTATCAGTAGATATGAGGAAAAAGAAATATATCTCTCAGTTATGCATAGAAGTGATATGCATAGCTCATCACAGAGATTAAAGGCAACTAAAAAGCATATATTCTTATCAAATATGTGCCTCAGCCTATGCATCACAGGCTTGACTAACAAATCAAGCGAGAATCTGTTCCTATCATTTTAAATAGCCAAATCTGTCCAATAATACATTTCTTAAATCATTCCAACCTCACTATCATCATCAGATCCTGCTTGACATGGATCTAAACACTAAACACTTAATTACAATGAGTGCACACCCTAGATACAAGATATGGTCAGCAAACCCAGTAATCTTGTGTATAGGAGTTTTGTTTTGCTTTCAGTCTTGGCATAATTATGTATGCCAGTTCATCATTAGCAATCATTTGTTTCATCTATTAAATCTGTCCAGAAAGATGGATATCCACATTTGGCACCCAACAGCACAAATACATGATCGGATCTTGTATGCACGTGATCTAGTACGCACTACTAACAGCCAGGAGTCAAAGAAGCATTCACAATATCATCTAGACAAGTAATCAGATAGATCATCTCTCTGAATATTAACTAATAGCAGCATCACCACAAAACTGAATATTTCTTTAGTTAGCATAAGTGATAGTGAGAGGCACCACAAGCACAGCATGATTCCAAGCATCAATTCATCACCAAGATGCGCATAGCACGACACTACAGGAAAACCACAGACCAGTAGTTCATCAGCTCACTAGCTGGTCACAGAAGAAGTTCACCTCGAGAAATTGTAGCCGAGGCAGGGCATGGAGTTGTAGTAGCCGTGGGTGCCGAGGTTGCGGTGACAACAACACCGCCATCCCGTCAGCGCCAGCAGCAGCAGAAGAGCAGCATTCACAGCACGACCACTATCCCTGTTCACAGCCGAGGTAGCGACCGTGACGAGTTACCTTGCAGTTCGTGGTGGCACTGGCGAGCAGAAGCTCGAGGTGGAAGACGAGGTTGACACAGAGTAGCACCGGACCAGAGGCACGGCGGCGAAGGCGACGCCGGGGTTGCAGTCGTGGCACTGCCATCCCGCCGGCGTCGAGGTTGAGGTAGGCAGCACAGAGGCGAGGTGGAGCCGGAGGTCGAGCAGAGGCTCGAGGAGAAGCGGCCGGAGGCGCGGGAGCCAGGGGAGCAGCGCCGGCGACCCAAGCCATGGCGGCTAGGGTTAGGGCTCGTGAGTGAGCGAGCGAGCGAGTGAGGTCGACTGGGGGCGAGAGTAGCAGGGGAATCGGAAGGGGAGGCGAAGGAGAGGCGAAGGAGAGGTGGCACCGTAGCGCGGCGGCGCCGGAGCCGGCCGGAGTAGCCAGGCGTGGCGGAGATATCAGAATTTTAATGCCGGAGTAGCAATGCGGGAGACGGCGAGATATCAGAATTTTAATCAGGTGCTTTATTCTATCGACGAACCGATTGATATTCAATTTGTTCGATCGTTACATCCGTTTTTCTTCTTGCAGTGTACAAACGCCATCAGCTTCAAGTAAGAGTGCAGTTAAGTTGCGACGGACAGATATCTATATATATTTTCAATGAAAAATCTTTTTGCAGTTTAAGGAAACAACGACATGATTCAGGAAGAAAATGAGCGATCTGGCCATGAGATGACAAACGTGGAACATTAACTCAATGCAGCAAGGATGTTTGATTTGATCAATTCATCATGAGTATGTATCTGGCAAATTTAAAATTGCAGAATCTGCAATAGGTAAGTTGTAGATCATTTTTTTGTGAGTATAGGTGACAGAGGTGAAATGAACAAACTTCTAGGATAATTCTTGATACAATATTCAATTAAAATTTTCAATGCAAAGCAAAATCGCATGCGTGTTCTTATACACGGTTAAAAATTTAGTGCGGCATACCCATTGTTGAAATCCTGAGTTCGTCAGTCTTGCATACCTTGGTTCGAAGGTCAATTATTTACTCTCTCCGTATCAAAATATAATATGGAAGCAAGGTCTACAACAAGCCTTATATTAATCTGGTGGGTAAGCGGACAGGGATACCGTTACGATGATGGCTACACATACTATGTCAGGAAATATAGCAGCACGACATTAGATTTGGCGACCCGCGACGCAATCACGGTATCGATTAGTTCGGCTGTGACTATCTTTCAATATATCTTTGAGGTCCAATGCATAATCCAGAATAATGTTATTACAGATCCTCAGTTCATCAAGGCGGGTCAAACATAATCATGTTCTGTTCTTCAGCCAACACGTTCAAGAGGCACTAGATGCATCGCCTAAATTGTAATATAAGGAAACAACAGCATGCATAACTCTGAAGAAACTGAGCGAGCTGACCATGACAAACAAGCAATATTAAAGTGAATGCAGCGAGGATATTTGACTCGATCAATTCGTCTATTTTTAACCTACGAAGATTAAGTTTTTCAGCTCTGAAGGTATGTGCAGTCCATGCTACTACAGATGACGATTCAAGATGTACAGTTCTCTATTTGTATTTGGCAACTTTAAAGGTGTATAGCCTGATCACTTGGCAAATGTTGAGATTAGAATTACTGTGTGTATATACTACAACGATAAAAAAGGTGAAACATCATCATATAATATTTTAGGTTGCTATATTGAATTTGGTAAGGCTCGATGCTCTACAAGAACAGTTTGAGATAGAGAGCAACAATATTCAGGTACGAAAATAATCGTATTTCCAAGTCATATTATCGTCTTCTAAATTATTTATCTTTAAATTTGAAGATGTTATTGAATTTCTCACCAAGATTAAGCCAGTGTCCGGCCGATACGAGTGTTCTGGAGTGCTATATTGCGCCGCCGGAGGCTGGAGCAGATCACACGACATATTTCCGATGCTATTATATAAGGTGCGTTAAATCTATATACATGTATCTAAACCTTCTTAATTCGATTTTTTTGTCCTATACACATTTAGCTCTTGCTTACTTTTTAGAACCACAAATAAATAATTTTCATGGCCCTTATAGTTTGTTCATTAAGACTTGGGTCAAATGAGGTTACGCGAGCATCATACACCAACTTTGTCTTATTCTTTTGCAATGTACAACAACATAATTTATATGACGGAATTTGAACTATTTTAGAAACTACCCTATGGCTCAAAAGAATTTCCTAGAAATTTGGGGAGGTTATATTCCTTCAGATTTTCGAGGTATCCAACTGATCCTATAATTGTTGCACATAGATGTTATATGCAGGAATCCACCAGTTCACGAAAGAGCTACAGGCTTCATGACTCCCAACATTATTTTTAAACACAATATGTCTGCTTTTTTTTCCTTCATATGCAGGAATCCATCAGTTACACTTCGCTTCCTATTTGTGGATAATTCAAATTACTCATCTCCGATGGCGCTGGCAAATCATTTAAAGATTAAAGGAAATAAAAACTGGAACGTTGTGTGAGCTGGTGTAGATGTGTGGTGCTACTGTAAATATTTTGTATAATGTATGTGCAGAACTCAGGTATGTAACGCTACATCTACTTTCACATTATATGTTATTACTTGATTAGTCTGTTTCAAAAATTAGTACATTGTCATATAGTCTAAAAGCAGTACTTTCAGGAAAACAAATAAACACCTAACAATACATTGCTCAAGTGGTAAATGTTGATCTAAGTTATAGGTGTGAAAGACACCTTAAAAAAATGGTGCAGAACCAAGCATGTGTGGAAGACAATATCTTAGATAAATATAGAATGGATCGGGTGCAGAAGAATGTTATCATAGCACATTGCAGTAGGTAAAACAAGGGCGAGGGATAAAATGTTGTTTTGCACCTTCATGTATATAAAGTGTATTTGTTAACAAGGTTGATCAAGTCTTGTCACCAAATATATTTTATATGACACAAATGAATTAAACATCATGAGACAATCATGTTACCTTGAATTGTATTGATATGGATCCAATCATAATGTTTTGATATCCTTCTTGATGATCATATATAGGACAATCAATACTTCCCACTTTGATAGTTCTAAAATTAGAGATGGTATTAACTCCATAAACCTTGTCCACTTTCTTGGGGAAATAAACAGTGTGCTCTTTGTCATTCACATTAAAATTTATTTTTCCTTTATTGCAATCAATAACAGCACCTGCAGTATTTAGAAAGGGTCTCCCAAGAATAATAGACATATTATCATCTTCAGGCACTTCAAGCACAACAAAATCAGTTAAAATCAAACAATTATTAGCCACTTGAACAGGGACATCCTCACAAATGCCAACAGGAACAGCAGTAGATTTATCAGCCATTTGCAAAGATATATCAGTAGGTATCAGCTTATCAAGGTAGAGTCTCTTATAAAGAGAGAAAGACATAACGCTAACTCCTGCTCCCAAATCACATAGAGCAGTTCTAACATAATTATTTTTGATGGAACAGGGAATGGTGGGTATAACTGGATCTCCAAGCTTCTTTGGAACCTTGCCATTGAAAGAATAATTAGCAAGCATAGTAGAAATTTCCTCATTGGGAATTTTCCTTTTGTTAGAAACAATATCTTTCATATATTTTGAATAAGGAGGCAATTTAATAGCATCAGTCAAAGGAATTTGCAAGAACAAAGGTTTCATCCAATCCCAAAATTTATTATAGTGTTCTTCTTCCTTTGATTTGAGTTTCTTAGCAGGAAAGGGCATTTGCTTTTGGACCCAAGGTTCTCTCTCATTACCATGTTTCTTAGCAATGAAGTCTTCCTTACCATACTTTTTACCTTTAGTATGCTTTTCAGGTTCCTCTTCAATTTCTTCTTTATCAGAAGCATCATTCTTATCAGTATCATTGCTATGTTCATTACCACTTTCAGTTTCAGCATCAGAAATAGATATACTATTAGGATCATTAATAGGTTCAGAGGATTCTACAACAGTTTTATGTTTCTTCTTCTTTTTCTTAGAAGGAGCACTAGTTTCATTAACTCGTTGAGAATCTTGTTCAATTCTTTTAGGATGCCCCTCAGGATATAAAGGATCCAGAGTGGAAATTCCTCCTCTAGTTGTTACTTCACAAACATGTTTCTCTTTATCCCTAGAGGCATTAACTAATAGATCTTTTTGCACTTTAGTGAGTTGATCAATTTGAGTTTGAACCATATGAAAATGTTTAATAAGCATCTTAACATCATTGGAAGTTCTCTCCACAATATCATGCAATTTACTAATAGCTTGAGAATTTTCCATCAAATGATTTTCCACTCTCATATTAAAGTTATCTTGCTTAACAACATAATTATCAAATTCATCTAAGCATTGATCAGGAGGTTTAGAGTAGGGAATATCTCCATCATCAAACCGTTGGAGAGAGTATACCTCAATTATGGGTGAATGGGGAATTGGCTTACATAATTCTTCTATAGGAGGGAGGTTCTTCACATCTTCAGATTTAATACCCTTCTCTTTAAGAGATTTCTTGGCTTCCCTCATCCCTTCATCATTTAATTCAATCATACCCCTTTTCTTCAGTATTGGTGTTGGAGTTGGTTCAGGTAAAGTCCAATCATCATGATTTTGGCTTATTTTAGCCATTAATTCCTCAGCTTCGTCTGGAGTTCTTTTCCTGAAAACACAACCAGCACAACTATCCAGGTATGTCCTAGATTCAGAACTTAGTCCATTGTAAAATATATCAAGAAGTTCATTTTTGGCCAATTGATGTCCAGGCCGAGCCCTTATTAAAGAACAAAACCTTGACCAAGATTCAGGCATTTTCTCTTCTTCAACCTGTTTGAAGTTAAAAATTCTCTGCAAAGCAGCATGTTGAGCACTAGCAGGATAATATTTCTGAAAGAAAGCATTAAGCAAACCAATAGGACTATCAATAGAACCAGGAGACAGGTTATTATACCAAGTTTTAGCTTCATTTTTCAATGAGAAAGGAAAAAATTTAGTAACAAAGTAGCTGCGTTTCTTTATATCATCAGAAAATAAACTACTCAAAGTAGAGAGCTCATTCATGTGTTCTACAGCACTTTGATTTTCAGTACCACAAAAAGGTTCTTTCTCAACAATGGATATATGTGACAAATCAAGAGAGAAGTCATAATCCTTGTCTTTAATGTTTATGGGAGATGTGGCAAATTTAGCATCAGGAGACAGTTTATATTTAACAACATGTTTTGCAAGAAGATTTTCAATGTTACTTGCACCACTAGTATCATTACATTCATCAATAAAGTCATCGTCAAGTTCCACATAAGTTTCATCAAGATCATCACAAGTATAATCCCTCAACTCAGGTGAATCAACAGGGGTAGTGGGACTTCCATTAGGTGTTTCAGCATTTTCAATTTGTTTATACCTAGCAATAGTAGCATCTAAAAAAGGACCTAAAGAACCACTTTCATCAAAAACAGTAGAAGCATCATCAAAATTATCAGAAGCATTTTCAGATTCAGCAGAAGTAACAGTGCGTGTAGCTTGTGGTGGTGTAATAAGTTGACTCATCACAGATGGTGAATCAAGAGCAGCAGAGGTACTCAGAGTTGTACCTTTCCTTGTAGTGGATGGCAGTATGCGGACCTTCTCATCACGAGTCTTCCCCATGATGAATTAATTGCAGCGAACAATATTACTCTCAAGTGAATTTACAAATAAAGCTATGCTCCCCATGGATCATCAGATCCTGCTTGACATGGATCTAAACACTAAACACTTAATTACAATGAGTGCACACCCTAGATACAAGATCTGGTTAGCAAACCCAGTAATCTTGTGTATAGGAGTTTTGTTTTGCTTTCAGTCTTGGCATAATTATGTATGCCAGTTCATCATTAGCAATCATTTGTTTCATCTATTAAATCTGTCCAGAAATATGGATATCCACATTTGGCACCCAACAGCACAAATACATGATTTGATCTTGTATGCACGTGATCTAGTAGGCACTACTAACAGCCAGGAGTCAAAGAAGCATTCACAATATCATCTAGACAAGTAATCAGATAGATTATCTCTCTGAATATTAACTAACAGCAGCATCACCACAAAACTGAATATTTCTTTAGTTAGCATAAGTGATAGTGAGAGGCACCACAAGCACAGCATGAATCCAAGCATCAATTCATCACCAAGATGCGCATAGCATGACACTACACGAAAACCACAGACCAGTAGTTCATCGGCTCACTAGCTGGTCATAAAAGAAGTTCACCTCGAGAAATTGTAGCCGAGGCAGGGCATGGAGTTGTAGTAGCCGTGGGTGCTGAGGTTGCGGTGACAACAACACCGCCATCCCGTCAGCGCCAGCAGCAGCAGAAGAGCAGCATTCACAGCACGACCACTATCCCTGTTCACAGCCGAGGTAGCGACCGTGACGAGTTACCCTGCAGTTCGTGGTGGCACTGGCGAGCAAAAGCTCGAGGTGGAAGACGAGGTTGACACAGAGTAGAACCGGACCAGAGGCACGGCGGCGAAGGCGACGCCGGGGTTGCAGTCGTGGCACTGCCATCCCGCCGGCGTCGAGGTTGAGGTAGGCAGCACGGAGGCGAGGTGGAGCCGGAGGTCGAGCAGAGGCTCGAGGAGAAGCGGCCGGAGGCGCGGGAGCCAGGGGAGCAGCGTCGGTGACCCAAGCCATGGCGGCTAGGGTTAGGGCTCATGAGTGAGCGAGCGAGCGAGTGAGGTCGACTGGGGGCGAGAGTAGCAGGGGAATCGGAAGGGGAGGCGAAGGAGAGGTGGCACCGTAGCGCGGCGGCGCCGGAGCCGGCCGGAGTAGCCAGGCGTGGCGGCGGCAACGGCGGCGCCAGGAGGGGATCGAGCCTAGCTCGGGAGAGAGAGGGTCTGGGTCGGGTTTGACCCAGTAAACGTGTTGGGCTCAACCCAAAAGGTTGGGTCCAACCCAATAGACGCATGGCTATTTTGGTAATTTACCAAATCAAAATTATGCAAAATCAAATGAATTTTAACACCATTGTGAAGATCACAAAAATCAACTAAAATATGAAACACACTCTACACAATATGAGGAATTTTAATATTAATTTTATTTGAATTTTTGAAAAGTATTTTGTTGATGAAAATTCAATGATCCTTAAGTGGAAATAACTTGGATTTTTTTTCAAAAACTATTTTCTTAAGGGAAAATAATATGGTAAAAATAAAGTCTTGAAGTTAAATTAGATTGAACTATTCAAATTTAATCACTTAAAATTTATTCCTCATGAAAATTGTTGTGAAACTCTTTAAATAATTTAAAACTCACAAACACTCGAAAAGTCTTCAAATCCACAACGTGGGAATTTTGGGGTGACGATGCATTTCATGATTATGCATAATAGCATGCTGCTAGAGTTTTCAGTAGTCCTTATCAGGATTACTTTGCTATTTTTAGAACTCGGGGTTTTACCGCAAACCCTAGAACCCCGAAGGCTTGAACGACCATTTCTACCACAGGCAAGTTCATTCTTGCATATCCTTGTTGAACTATTTTATAAAAACTATTTTCAAAAACCTATTATTATCATTGCATTGAAAAAGAAAAACTATTTTCGAATGATGTGAATTGCTATATATATTGTTTGGCTGGCAATGGAACCACGGTTTGATGTTGTGGTGGAGGTTCCATTGTACGGGAAAGTATATACCTAGGATTAATTACCAATGTCACATTGATCCTAGCGCCGTATTGAAGCGTTTACCATGAGATCTGCTATGGACGGTAAAAGTCAGCCGTATCTTCTCTCGTTCACATATCCTCGGCAGGCTATTACCTGGTTGCGTCCGTTGCGGCGGCCAACTGCGTGGAAGCGCGTGACCTTCCCACTCGACGGGGTGACTCGAATAGAAGCTCGGGAGGGGTGGCGGGCCAGTGGTCTTAGTTACCAGCCGCGTCACAAATGGGCGGATATGTGTTGTGCGGAGGGGGCGTGATTGGCTTTGGACTCACACCTGGCCCCATACCATCGAAGTATGGACGGGAAAGATTCGCCCGGAAAGGCAACAAGGCTGGGTTTCTCTCATGGGTAAAGTTACGCAGCTCTGCAGAGTCAACAACAAGAAATTGTGGCTGTCACATCCGTGTTCCCGGAAGGAACTACAGACCGCAGCGGGAAAGGCGTCCCAAGTGATGACTATGAACCCGTGGAGACTGTGAGCATAGTTTTCTGAAATAAAACTTGACCTTTGAAAAAAGGTTTTCCAAAACTTGCATTATGCCTACGACCGTTGGTCATGGCAGTAGTTAGTGCATTCAAAACAAAAACTCTTTCCTATATTATTTGAACTTGCTGAGTAACGCTCGTGTTGCTCACCCTTTCCCCATTGACCCCCTGCTTAGACTTTTGGAGCCATCCAAGGAGATGATAGATATCCATGACGACGAGGAGGAGGTCTTCAACAAGGAGTTCAAACCTACCTGGTGGATCTTGGAGGAGTCAACTGCTACTTCACAGACAGAAGGATGACGACAACCTTGCCCAGGTGTATATGACGACAACACTGTCGATGAAGGAGACAACATCATTGTGGAAGAAGGAGTACAACCTGGATAAAGATATTCCAGATGGATTAGAGTAGGGCTGTGACAACAGCAGTAGTGGAATAGGAATTAGAGATAGAGCTGATATTCAGCTTAGTGCTACGATTTGGATCTTCTCGTGTTTCATTTGCAAGAGACTTCTTCCATGTAAAAGAGGTTCTCGAGATTTTGTATTGAATAGAGTTGTAATCCTATAGTGTTACCTTGGACCAGCTATGTTTCTATTGTACTACTCTGAGGGATGCAATATTTACGGATAGGTCCTTCCGTGAGTGTTATATCAACGACTTGTACACTACAACATGCAGTGGTGTGCTAGGGTCACCGCACATAGAGAGACAAAACAGGTGCAACTTCAAAAATTTCAACAAAAAGAGAGGAGACTTAATATTATTGTGATATATGAATCCATGTCTCCCTCTCTCATAGTAACTTCTAGTAGCATCATTGATAAAATCCACAATATAACCATCACGTAAAGCATTCTTATCATGATCCACATGCATAAAAATATCATTACTCTCCACATAAGTAAAAACAATTTCATTATTAATAGTGGGAGTAAAACTATCACATCCATCATTGTAATCATCATAAATAGTAGGCATATCATAATCAACATAAACTATATCCTCAATAGTAGGTGGACTGAAAATATCACAATCATTATAATCATCATATATTGGAGGCAAAGTATCATCAAACCAAATTTCCTCCTTAAAGCTTGGGGGACTAAAAATATCATATTCATCAAAACCAACTTCCCCAAGCTTAGACTTTTCCATGGCATTAGCAATAATAGTGTTCAAAGAATTCATGTTAATAACATTGCTACAACTATTATGCAAACAAAGTTCCATGGTTTTTTTAATTCTCTCTTCAAACACATCATGTCCTAACTCAAGATAAAGTTCATAAAGATCTCTAATTTTGTTGTTGTTTTCCATTAAGCCTAACTAGTGAAATAAAAACAAGAAACAAAAGGATACAATTGTAGAATCTAAAGGAAATAACTTCGAGCACACACTTCCCCGGTTTCGAAAGAGCTTAGTTGCCAGAGACCGTGAGTACCTTTTACCTTACCTCCCCGGCAACGGCGCCAGAAAATAGCTTGATGTCTACGCACGCTTCTATTCTTATAGACAGTGTTGGGCCTCCAAGAGAAGAGGTTTGTAGAGCAGCAGCAAGTTCCCCTTAAGTGAATCACCCAAGGTTTATCGAACTTGGGGAGGTAGAGGTCAAAGATATCCATCTCAAGCAACCCTGCAATTAAGATACAAGAAGTCTCTTGTGTCCCCAACACACCCAATACACTTGTCAGGTGTATAGGTGCACTAGTTCGGCGAAGAGATAGTGAAATACAAGTAATATGGATGACTATAAGTATTAATTGCAATCTGAAATAACAATGGCAGCAAGCAAACATGTAGCAGAACTGGTTGTAAATGGTGTTTCAATGCTTAGAAACAAGGCCTAGGGATCATACTTTCACTAGTGGACACTCTCAACAATGCTAATATAGTTGGATGCATAAATACTTCCTCTTCACTATGCTACTCTTGACTATTGTCCCGTTGGATAACGAAGACCAATCCACTGCGTAGGGCTATAACAGCACACCTCAAGTCTGTATTCCCTCTCTAGGGCACCCCACGCTATCACTGTGAGCGCCCCAAATCAGTACTAAACAAACGCCACAACTTTATAGTGATGATACGTCTCCAACGTATCCATAATTTCTGATGTTTCATACTTATATTATGCCAGTTGCTACATGTTTTATATACACTTTATATCATTTTTATGCATTTTCTGGGACTAGCCTATTAACAAGATGCCATAGTGCCAGTTCCTGTTTTCTGCTGTTTTTGGTTTCAGAAAAGTTGTTCTGGAAATTTTCTCGGAATTGGACGAAACAAAAGCCAAAGTCCCTATTTTCCGACACGTACACGGAGTCTGAAGGAGAGACGAAGGGGGGCCGTGGGCCATCCTCACCATGTGGTGGCGCGGTCCCACCTCCTGCCGCGTCGTGACGTGGTGAGGGGGCCACAGACCTCCACCGACGCCGCCCCTTCGCCTATAAATTTCCTTTGACGGGAAAACCCTAAGTAGCCGAGTCAATTTCCATGAAAAGTTCCAGAGCCGCCGCCGCCGTCAACCCTAACTCGAGAGGGTTCTGAAACTCTCCCCGCACCCTGCCGGAGAGGGGAATCATTACCGGAGGGCTCTACATCGCCATGCCTGCCTCCGGAGTGATGTGTGAGTAGTTCATCTTTGGACTATGGGTCCATAGCAGTAGCTAGATGGTTGTCTTCTCCTCTTGTGCCATCATGTTTAGATCTTGTGAGTTGCCTATCATGATCAAGATCATCTTATTGTAATGCTACATATTGTGTTTGCTGGGATCCGATGAATATTGATACCATGTCAAGTTGAATACTGAATATTATGTCTATGTTATTTATGATCTTGCATGCTCTCCGTTGCTTGTTGATACTCTGGCCAAGTGGATGCTTGTGACTCCAAGAGGGAGTATTTATGCTAGATAGTGGGTTCAGTCTCCATTTAATCTGGGGGAGTGACAGCAACCCCTAAGGTTGTGGATGTGCTGTTGCCACTAGGGGTAACCTAATGATGCTTTGTCTAAGGATGAATGTGTTGTTTACATTATGCACTTTACTTAATGCAATTGTCTGTTGCTTGCAACTTAATACTGGAAGGGGTGCGGACGCTAACCTGAAGGTGGACTATTTAGCCACAGATGCATGCTGGATAGCGGTCTGTGTACTTTGTCGTAATGCCCAAATGAATCTCATAGTAGACACCACAACTTGCACATGCATGTTATGCACTTTTCAATATTGTCAATTGCCCAGCTGTAATTTGTTTACCCAACATGTTAGTTATTTATTATGGAGAGACAACACTAGTGAACTTGGACCCCGGTCCATTCTTTTACATCTGAAATACAACCTACAGCAATCATTGTTCTCTTTCATTCTCAGCAATTAAACATCATTTTCCATACAACACTTTTAATCCTTTGTTTTCAGCAAGTCGGTGAGATTGACACCCTCACTGTTTCGTTGGGGCAAAATAGTTTGATTGTCTTGTGTGCAGGTTCCAAGTCAACCGCCGGAACCACCCCATCAACGCAAGTTTTCTGGCGCCGTTGACACCTTCAGAAGTGTCTCCATCTCCTACTGGTTCGATAACCTCGGTTTCTTACCGAGGGAAGACTTGCCGCTACACTCATCAAACCTTACTCTTGGGGTCTCCCAACGAATTTTCAGTTTCACACTCATCATAACATGGGTTCTCATAAATAACAAAAGATTTTTGAGTATGAGTGTTACTATCATTTGTTGAAGGTGAAGTTGGGAGATCCAACTCTTCCCCAAGCTTAGGTTGGACCATATCCATTTCAATCTCCTCTTCACATACTTCCTCTTCCAAGCTCATGTTTTCATCATCCTCTTTCTGCAAAATGTTAGTACTTTCCATGGCAGCAAGAATTCTTTCTTTAACATAAACATTATCACTAAATTCTTTTTTGCAAAGTTGGAGAAGAATAGAAATGTGTCCTTTACTTACACGAGCTTCATGACTAGTTGCAAAAAAATTATCAATAAGAAAGTCTATCTCATGGGCTGCAACATAAGCAATATATTTCTCAACTTGTTCTATATCATGGCATGCAAATTTACACTCTTGATAAGAAGCAATAATAGGATCACTATTATGCTTACATTGATAAGGAGAGTGTTTATAGTCTTTTCTAAAGCAACAAGTTACATTATGTAATTCACAAAACTCAGTAGCCATATCATTGAGATGTTCAAGCAAATCATGCATTCTATTCTTCTTTGGTTGATCGATATTCATAGTAAGCTCCCATAGTTTTGACATAACCTTTCTCCATAGCTTAGCATACATATTAAAGACAACACTTAATATTTATAGATTTTATGTTTTTAAAATGCAAAACTGAAAATAAAATGAGTCTCACAAATGCAAACCGAATTACAAATGCAAGACAATGACAAAACAAATAATTTTGCTTTGAAGGTAAAGATGGATAAGATGATGCTCACGTAGGTGCAACCTCCCCAAGCTTAGGTGTTAGCACAAGTTGGTGATGTTGACTTTGTTGTGATCTCCTTGGATAAACCTTCGCAGCTATGATTCCCCGCAACGGCGCCAGAAAACAGTCTTGATGGCCCTTGAAGAGGTTGATCTACGGTGCCAGAAAACAATCTTGATCTCCGGTGCGTAGTTACCTGCGTCAAAAGTAAATGGGTTAGGTTGAGACTCCAAGTGCAGAGTGTGTAGTAAGTGGAAGACGTGTTTTCCCCACGAGGGTGACTCGAGGGTTTAATATCGAACTCTCGGGGAATCAGTAGTGAAAAGTTTATCTCCTTATCCTTCTTTTTGGTCACCTACAAAACAGAGTTAAATGTTTTGGTCCTCAATCTCACCTGTGGTTGTCAAGCACAAGGTGTAAGAATGATATCAAGATAATTATGCAATGCAAACAAGAAATAAATATGCAATGGTGGTAAATAAATGTGCGAGAATGATGATAATAATGATGAATGATATTTTTGGGGTTTTTTATGATGAATGCAAGATATAAAAGTGTTTTTGTATTTTCGGATTTAATAATTGCAGAAAATGGAAAAGTGGTAAAAATTGTTCGAAAGGTGTTTCTTATGATTAAAAATGGACCGGGGTTCATGGTTTCACAAATGCACTCTCTCTTTAATAAAGTGGCAGACAATGGAACGCATAGAGTTGACATATGAGATTGCAACACAAAGTTTGATAACAAGTTACTAATTATATGGGCATCACGTCCTAACATAGAGATCTTTTGGATATTAATCTCACTTATACTCCACCAAGATGCGAACTAAATCATAACACCTTAGTAATTAAGATAACTCAGAGTATAGCTTTAAGTATCATGACATGAAGTTAAAATAAGAACATGCTAGATCTAGTCACGGAGAAGTGGCAAGTCACCCACAACCCTTGTAGCATGGTATTTTTGTTTATCCCTAGTGAGGTAACAAAGTAAGGTAAAACACCCAAATGGATCGCGATATTACAGTGGTCAACTTACCGCACTCACCACCCCCCGTTACTCCAACTAATGCACACATCACCCCACACACGCTCTCATAAACATGCTTGATCATAACAAGTAGATAAGAACGGGGTACATAATATGCATCTATACTCATAACTGAAACAAACATTGCAATCTCAAACATATATTAACTCACAAAAAGATCCACCACATAGGAATTACAACGATGACCGTAATCATGTTCAGCAGCTCATACGGTACTAATTAGTGAAGCTCAAAGAGAGGAGAGATACATAAGTTACTTCCACAAACCCATAGTCCAGAGGTGGACCACTCCCTCTTCATCATGGAGACGGTGGAGATGTCGATGGAGGAGATGCAGACCACGCCGGCAGCGCCCCGCCGGAGTTTTCCCCCTCCAATCTGCAGCTCCAGATCTCTGTTTTCGTGTTTCTGTCGTGCGGCGGCGCTTGTTTTCGAGAACGTCGTGGGACTTCTTTTATAGGCGTTTTTAGGTCAAGACGAAGGCGGTGGAGAAAAGATCGACGGTTGCGGAGCCCCGAGGGCCAAGATGGTGGGCCCCACGCGGCCAGGTACAGTGGCCGCGTGGGCCACCCTCTTTTGGGCTTCCGGCCTCCGTTTGCTTGCTTCCTTCGCTCCCAAGTCTTCCTCCTTCCAAAATATTGACGCCTGTATTTTTCCAAATTATTTGGACGTCGTTTGGGTCCCTGAAACTTAAAAGGAAAAAATAGGGTTTTCTGCTTGCGCAGGGTTAATTCCATAAAAATAGGAAATAAATATTTTATTCCCAAAAATCATTATATAACAGTGATATAACTCTTATATGATGCAAATATGATTGGAATATGAGTGATATAGTGCAAAGTTCATGTATGCATTTTACATGCATCAACATCCCCAAGCTTAACCAATACTCGTCCTCGAGTATGAAGGTGATAAAACTAACATGGGCTTTGCAATATAGCACTAACAATGGATATCAAAGATGATTGCTACTACTACATAGAGTCAAATGATTCATTCTTCAAAGGAGTAGCAATACGCAAAATAGTTTATGAAGTGATATCAAGTATTCAAACAAGGATGTTCAATGATAGTTCACAAAGTGTAACATAGAAGATAGTAATATGGACCACGTGTATGCATAATGATAAGTAAGAACATCCTACATTGGTCATAGAGTGTAGATGAAAATCTGAATATAAAAGGTGGACACTTTGGAAAGATGTATATGTGAGTAGAGGTAAAGCATGCATAAGTTTCATCTAACTTCCAAACTCTTCTACTTAAGTTAATGATTGCAATGTGGAATTCTTGGTGTCAAGGTCTCATTACCCCGATCATAGCATCTTGAATGATTAAAGTTTAATGTGAAAGCAAATATGAGTAGTGTGCTTGATAAAGTAAAGGTTAGGTGTCTCATGCCCCTTGAATACAAGTACCTACACCATGAGTTACTCAACTTTGGAAACAAAGCAAGTTCAAGTTATATATCATTGTAAGTAATAATAATATCATCAAGAGCGTCAACTGGGGTACCTCTTGTCCCAGGATATGGAACAAGCTCATATCAAAATGACAAGACAAACAAACAAGATGAACAAGCTCAACACCCTTTTTATTTACCATTGGAATTGCTTTTTATTATAAGGTGCATCATAACCGGTTCACCATAGCATGTAAGTAAATTTCCACCATGAATGATGCATGGCTTAGATTAGCGGCCCAGGCGTCTCTCTAACCATTTATACAAATTCATTTAAACTACTTCATTTCCACCTCATTTCACCATGATAGGCATCCATAAACAAAAGTACATGATATCAACTAAATGAAATGAAGGAGCATGTTGAAAGCTTTGCATGTGACAGCACATATGGGCTAACTCCCAACCTCGGACATTTATCAAGCCACTAGCATCATATTATTAATCACAATGGGTCATGTTTTATTTATGCAATAAAAGTAAAGTGTGCATCAAGTTCGTGAGAGCTATATAACCAACTTTTCCCATAACAATCAATAACATAAACATTTTCATTCAGAGGTATAGATAACACAAATATCATGATAAACATATTCGGAATAGCATAAAGCCATTAGGTAGATATGGTGGACTTACTGGAATAACTTTGGTTGAAGGTGTTGGAAACAAGTTTTTACTTGTTGGAATTTTTGGGCTAGCAAGAGGGAGAAAGTTGACCATCTAGATGCATGCATGAGTGTCCATAGAACTAACTAATCCATGTTAAACAAAGTAAAATAACTTTCAGCATCAAAACATGAATAAGTGATAGCTCTTGATAAAGCATTTGCAAATTATTACTCATAAACAAGCTCATGAATCATGCAACTATATGTATCATTAAAAATCAACTCAAACATCCCTTTTCCCAATACAATAAAAGCATCCAAAATATTTCAACCCATATTTCTAGTAGCTCTTTCTCATATAAATGATAGTGTGGTGGTCTCAGAAAATAACAATCAAACCAAAAACAAACAAAAAGACGCTCCAAGTTTATGCGATAAAGTGTTTCGATCGAAAAACAGAAGTTAGACGTGTGCAAACCGAGAGTGTGTAGGTCCAGTGGGGTTGTCTTCACATCCCCAAGCTTATGGTCTTCACCATCCTTTGGATAGATCTTGGTGCATCTCCTCCAATCCCCGTGAAAAAACTTCAAAACACCGTTTCTCCCATTTTCTTTTCTGTGGGGTGCATTAGTAGTGATAAACAAATAGGTTTGTTGCTGCATATAATCCTCAAACAAATCATCATAAGAATGTCCAGAAAGCATATAATGTTGTATGCCTACTCATAAACTCATTTGAATCAAAAAGATTCAAGATAAAAGTTCAAAACATGCATAAAACAAAATGGGACAGAATCTGTCCAGAAAAACAGCAGCAGCAAAACGTATTTTTCTACCTTACCAAACTTTGCCTAAAAATTTCGCAAAAATTCATGCATACAGAGGATGAAAATTTTCGACTATAGTTCAAATATGAGCTCATTCGGAGTTACAGAATAAGAATTAAAAATCATACCGTGCACAGATTCGTGCAGGAATAAAATCTCCGAACGCTATAAGCAACTTTCTCAATCCAAAAAGGGTAAAACTTGGCACTTTATTCAAAATTCCAGAAACTAAACTAAAAATAAACTCTCTTGATACAGCAAGAGGACACCAAGAAAATCACACATGAAAATAACCGGGTTGCCTACCGCAAAGCGCTTTCTTTATAGCCATATAGCTAGGCTTCTTACTTGTTGTTATTGAAGATGAAGCTCATGAGGGAGCTTGAACTTTGGTGTTCCCTTCTTCCTTGGGAAGTGTTCCATGCACTTCACCAAGGTCCCAAGGTGTTATCAATCCAATTAAAATAATATTCAAGTGGAACCCTAGTGGAGAGAAAAACAAAACACAAAAGTAATAACAACGAAGTCTAACTTTGTTTCTATGCATTGGCATTTTGTATATAAGTGAATAACAATAAATAGGAATTTTCCAATGAATATTATCATTATGTACTTGCATCATATAATTAATAGTAACATAAGGAGGGCTTGATGCATCCAAAATGCATCTACTTTTCCAAGCACTTTGCCTCATAATTTGCTCCGGAATCTTCCCATATTTGAATAAAACTGCTGAATCTGACGCTGTTTTTAGCAAAGTCTCTTTTCTGGCTATTTCTGCAGGAAATAAAATCGGGGAAAATTACCACGTCAATTTTTATGGAAAAGGAGGACAATGGACAAAAGATGGACACGAGGAAGCGCTCGAGGGCCAAATGGGTGGGTCCCACGCGGCCCCTGTACCTGGCCGCGTGGGCCCAGCCCAAATGGGCCTCGGGCGCCGCCTCGCCTTCGGTCTTCGACGTACCCCCTCATATATACGAAAAAGTGCTTGCCCTAGGAGGAGAGGAGCTTTCGCGAAACACAACGCCGCCACCATCACGATCTTCGTTTCGGGGACAGATTGATCCAGGATTTCTCCTCCGGTGGAGGGATCCGGAGACCGTCTTCACCGCCATCTTCACCGCCTTCATCTCCATCGACCATGAGCTCCCTCTCCATCACCATGTGTGAGTAGTCCGCTGTAGGCATGTGAGGTGGATGGGGATTGGATGAGATTGATCATGTAATGCTACCCGTTGTTCGGGATTTTAGGGTTTTATCTTGAGGATACTTTTGTATTGTGTTGATGCACTCTTGCTATGTTTAATGCTTGCTACTAGGGCCCGAGTGGCATGATTTCAGTACTGAACTTATATTGCCCCATCATATATTTGAGTTTGGTATTTATCTGCAAAGTGTATCACCTGCTATTATGTTGAACCTGCGAACCCTAAACGTGACATATAGGGAAAACAAGGGGGAGATGTTTTAGTTTGAGGATTCTATGTGTTCATGAAGTGTTAATGCATTGTTCCGGTCTATTCGAAAGGGTAGACCTTAATTACCTGTAGTTCCAAGTTGGCCCCGGTGAAATGGGCAGGTTGGACAATAGATGTTGTGCAAATTCTCTTGGTTAGTACGCACAACTAAATATGGAACACATACCTACATATATCGGAGTTAGAGATAGGTCCCATTGTTATTTGTTTCTTATTATATGATCAATCTCATTCTTGCAACACCCCGCTATCACCTCATGCCTACGTTTTAAATCTCTGAGTTACACTTTCACTTTTCCGGTGAAAACTGGGAAACACTTGTTCACTGCTACTGTTCTGCTTGTTACTTGAATCATACTACTGCCATCACTATTA
Source organism: Poa pratensis (assembly GCA_947311845.1). NCBI lineage: Eukaryota > Viridiplantae > Streptophyta > Magnoliopsida > Poales > Poaceae > Poa > Poa pratensis. The sequence continues at coordinate 132,765,177 of CAMZMU010000074.1, read as the reverse complement.
CTGCTGCAAGTTATTGATATACAGGTGTGGTTGAGAGTGACGCCTCAATTGCCAAGGTCTTATTGATATTCTTGTGTTCCCATCGAGTCGAACTATAAATTTGGGTAATACTTCCCAACGAAGACTTCAGCGATCCCCTATACTTGTGGGTATCAAGACGTTTTCTGGCGCCGTTGCCGGGGAACCTAGCTTTATTGGTAAGACAACTTGTTATCATCTATTTGCTGCTTTTGCTTGTTCCTAACCATGGGAAAGGAAAAGACTACTCTGAAGGAAGTGAGGCCTTCAACTACTCGCAGAGGTACGGATTTGCCAAGTAGGCCAAACTTTTCACCTAATGTTGCTTCTGCTGTTGCTCCTAAGAAAAAGGAAAGGTTTTATCTAGTTCACCATTGTCTAAAATGTCTACTAGTAATGAAAATGATTTATTATGTGGTAGCATAGACAAAGAAGTGACACCTGAAACATCTGAGATAACTGAAACACCTGAAAATAATCTTCTACTAATGAAAATGTGGAATCTGAGTTAGAAGATAATGAATACTGTGATGATGAATTTGAAACTTCTTCTGAGGAAGAGGAGGCATTTACTATGGCTTTTATGAATTCTGACTTTGATAAATTGGATAAACTTGATAGCTATAAAAATTCTCCTCTTGATGGATATTTTCCTATTACTGAGAAAATGAATGCTCCTGCTATTAAAATTAAAGATAAAGATTATGAGTTTAGTGTTGATCCTGAAATAATTGAAAAAGCTGAAAAATATAAGTTTTATGGTAGAGAGGATGAGTTTCCTTTTGAACACATTGCTGTCTTGCATGACTTATCTGTGTTATTTGGTAAAGATGAAATCCATCAACGCTACTATTTCTTAAAGCTGTTTCCTTTTACTTTGGGAGGAAGTGCTAAAACTTGGTATAATCGTTTAGAACCTGGATGTATTACTAGCAAGGAAGAATGTTTGCAGGTATTCTATAATAAGTATTTCCCTGCTGATAAGATTCATGGTTTGACTGTTGAGATTAGCAACTTTTCACAGAAAGAGAAGGAGGATTTACCCCAAGCTTGGGGGAGGTATAGTAAGATGGTTAGGAAATGTCCTACCCATGGCTTCAAGAGTAATGAAATACTTGATATATTTTACAATGGTCTAACCGAAAACACCAGAGGCTATCTTGATGGTATTGCAGGTAATGTTTTCAGGGAAAGGACCGTTGATGAAGCAACTGAGCTATTGGAGACTATCTCTAGGAATTATGAAGACTGGAATATTGAAGAGATATTTCCGGAGAAGAAAGGAGGCATGCTCAAATTGGATAACGAAACAATGAAAGAAGCTTCCAAGGCTATTAAAGAGAAGGGAATTAAAACCTCTCATCTTAAGGAATTATCTGAAATGGGTGTTAAACTTCCTGATGATCAACCATGTTTTCCAATTCAAGTCAATGCTATTAGCTCCATAAAAGGTAATGAAAAGGTAACACCTCCTGTTGATGTATCCTACATGAATGATTTTGCTTATCATCATAATCCTGAGGAGCATAATATTAGAATGACTATTATGGAGAACTCTCACAAAATTAAATCTCTTCGAGAAAGTTTACATGCTAGTGTGGGAGAGGTAAAAAGAATTGTTAAACACTGTGAGATGATGAATAATCAAGTTGAACAAATGGTTTCTCTTCAAAATCAATTGTATGAAAGTCTTATGGTGAAGAAACAGGTTTGTGGAGTTAACACTAGGGGAGGTGCAAGTACTCAGGATCCTGATTTTCCTGAAGGCCATCCCAAGAGAAAAGAACAAGAAGCTCTCAAGAAGAAATCTTCTGCAGGAAAATCTCCCAATGAAAACAAGGACATTGATGACTCTGAAGAGCAAGATAAGGATATTTCTATTTCTGATGCTGAGACTGAAGATAATAATAATGAAGAAGAAGAATCACCTTCACCTGAAGAAGAGCCACAAGAGGATGAAAATATTGAAGAACCTGAACCTAATGATAAAGAAGACCCTCCACCATCTACTGAGAAGAATAAGAAGAAGAGCCATCCTAATCCACAAAGAGGTAAAGATAGGGATCCGTGGGTACAAAAACCCATACCATATCCCCAAGAGGTAATAAAAACTTTGGATGATGCTAGATTTGAGAAATTCTTTGAGTTGATTAAGTCTTTGTGTTTGCAAATTCCTCTTGTTGATGCTATTAAAATCCCTCCATATTCCAAATACATGAAAGACATTGTGACTAATAAAAGAAAGATTCCTACTGATGCAATAACTGCTATGCTTGCTGAATATTCCTTTAAAGGGAAAATGCCTGAAAAACGTGGTGATCCTGGTATTCCAACTATTCCTTGTCATATTAAAGAAACTTATGTGAAATATGCTCTATGTGACTTAGGAGCTGGTGTTAGTGTTATGCCTTTTTCTTTATATAAGAAACTTAACCTAAACAAATTGGTTCCAACTGAAGTATCATTACAAATGGCTGATAAATCAACTGCTGTGCCTATAGGAATATGTGAGGATGTCCCTATCTCTATTGCTAATGTGTTAATCCCTACAGACTTTGTTGTGTTAGAAATGCCTGAAGATGATAATTTGTCTATTATTCTTGGAAGACCCTTTTTAAACACTGCAGGGGCTGTTATAAATTGCACTGAGAGCAAGGTAACATTCAATGTCAAGGGAAATGAGCACACTATCTATTTTCCTAAGAAGAAATCTGTTACTATGGTAAGCCAGAGTGTGAACTCCATTAAAAGGAATACTCTTATAATAGGAAGCTTTGAGTTTGCATTGCCACCTCCTGAACCAAAATATGCTATCTTAATGATTGGAACTATTCCAATCAAATATGAGGTGACTTGAAATTGCTCAGAAAACATATAAAATAAAGAATCATGTATTATATCTTTTGCATATTATTAATGAGACTTGATCAACCTCATTACTAATATGAAAATGATGCAAACTTGATTCCCATAAAAATTGCTTTGAATGTTTGATTTCATTTATTCTAGAATTTTTAGATTATTTGCATGAGCATAATTATTTCAAAGTGCAGAAATTCCAGAAATGTAGTTTGAAAAATTCTGTTCAGAAAATTTTCTCGAAAAATTCCAGAAAAATTTGGAGGTAAGTTATTTTACCAGAGGAACTAACAGCCAAAAGGGAGACACCAGAGGGCCACCAGGGCCCAAAAGGGGGTGTCCCACGCGGCCACAGTACCTGGCCGCGTGGGACCCACTATTTTGGCCCACAGAGGGGGTTAGGTGAGTATCCAGTGCCCATCTCCTTCCCCTCGACAGGAAACCAGCCCCAGGTATTTTTCCCAAATTTTCTCGAGCTCTCTTCCTGCTATCCTTGGATCTCCAAGTTTAGGGCAGATTTTTCAAATCTGTTTGGTGGGATTGCTCATTGGTATGTGACTCCTCCACTCATCCAATTACTTTTTGTTCTTATGCCTCATGCATGAAGTATTTTGCTGCACTAGGTGTCACCCTTTTATGCTTAGGAAATCCATAGATTCAAGTTTTCTAGTTGATATTGATGCATGATATTGATGTGGAGACTATTTATGGATGGCTTAATGTTGTTTTAAGGTGTTACATCTTGATTTTTGTTGAATATTGTTTTTGGGCAGCAAGGTATCATGTTTAGCAAGGGCAAAGCTTTGGTTGGGATGAGCTCAAGACCAAGAAGAAGAGCATGCAAAGTCTCCCTCAATTATGATGACGACCACTGTGGGAGGATGATGCATTCTTTGTAGGGGAGAAGCTGAAAATACATACAACAAGATGGCAAGATCCCTATGTTCTTGAACAGTGGGGGATCAAAGAGGACTTCGACACCTTCGTCACTACAACTGGCTTGCTTAGGTTCTCCCAGAACCCCCAAGATACATATGAAGAACTCTCGCGGGAATTCCTCTCTACCTTCAGATTTGAGGGCCCGGAGCCCCAAAAGCACAGGAAGAGAAGTAAGGCACCCCTCTTACCTTTGTTTGCAAATTTACTATGAGAGGTGAGCGCCTTGTTATGTCTCTAGGGAATTTTGCAATGCTATTGGTGTAGAAAATTCAGGGAGTTGGAGTGAAACTCGTGCTGATACCAACCATGAGCTTGTTGAGTTTTGGCATACTATATCTGTAAACTCTCGTGATAGATTAAATAGGGGTAAATTTACTCATATACAGCACCCAAGTTTGAGATATTTTGCGTTGTTTCTTGCAAGAGGATTTCTTGCTAGGGATAACAATTCTGCTTGCACTGGACCAATGGTTTATCTACTAAAATGTGCAAAAGAAAATACACCGTGTGAATATAACTTGGGAGTCATACTTGCTAGATCTTTGCATACTGCTGTGAGTAGAAATATTACTGATCAAACTCCTATTTATGCTGGTGCTATTGCTACTATGGTGTACAATTACATTAAAAACGAGAGAGGATATGGTGATAACATGGGTACTCTAGTGCAAGAGTCCAAATTACTTGATTTTGCTTTGACTACTCGCATGGATATAAGTACGTTGTATGGGGACATTATCTGTATAACTATTTGAGCACTAGTGGGCAGCGAGTGTCCATTAGGCTCCCCCGTACTGATCTTTTTGACAGGAGTACCGGAAAATGGATAGTGGAAGAGGCGCCGCCTCAGGAGGAGCCACAAGCTCCAGAGACACAGGGGTACATGCCTCAGGCGGAGCCCCTGTACCCAAGCATGCAAGGCTACCCATATAGTTACTACCCTGGAAGTGGAAGTGGATACGGCAACTACCCAGGATACTAGCTTGATCGCAAGCTTGGGGGAGTACTTCTCTTACTCTCCATTCATTGTTTTATATCACCGTTATATTGCTATGATAAGTTTCTTGAAAACAAAAACACAAAAAGATTTTATTTGTTTCTTTTACTTCTGGTTGTTTGTCTTTTGTTTCTTAGAACGAAAAATAACAAAAATATTTTCGTTTTCTTGAAACAAACGCAAAAACGGAGGTGCAGAAATTGCTGAAATCTGCTCGCTGTTTTATTTTTCATTTTTTCTCTGTAACTCCGATTGAGCTGAAATTTTAACCACTGCTGCAACACATCATAACCTACACACACGTAAAATATGAGATTTTTCTGAGGTGTCTAGGTAGGGTAAAAACAGTACTGTATGCAGTGACATTTTCTGGCAGATTTGAGTTTTTATTGTGCAGTTCAAGTTGGGAGAGGAGAACAACGATGATAAGTTGATGTGCATGAAGTGGATGAAAGGTATGACACCTTTGCCATGCTTATGTGGACTCTTTAATAACAGCAAGTGAGCACATCATAGTTTCTTCAACATCTAGAGAAATGGTAGCAAATGTTTATCTTCTCCATGTTCTAGTATGTTATATGATGATGCAAGTGAAATTTTATTTAGTGACAATACTTGGTTGTGGATTGAATAATTGTAGCTCTAAACAAAGGTCTACGCATCCCATTGTGCTTACTAAACTTGCCAACCAATAGAAAGTAAAATAATCTTTCAAATAATAAACATGAAGTTGTATGCTTGACAGGTTTAGTGGTTGGGAGTTAGCTGAAATGTGCTGACACATGTAAAGCTTTCAACATTGCACTAAAATATATTCAGTTGATATCATGTACTTTTGTTTATGGATGCTTATCATGTGCGAAATGAAAGCGGAAACTTAGCAAGTTTGATGAGTAAGAATAATTGGCTAGAGAGACGCCTGGGCCGCCAACTTAAGCCATGCATCATTCATGGTGGAAATTTACAGCGCACCATGGTGGACATTCAGTGATGCACTTCATAATAAAAAGCTATGCAAATGGTAAATAAAAGAGTGCTGAGATTGTTCATTGTCTGTTTGTCTTGTTGTTTGGACATGGGCTTGTCCATGTCCTGGGACAAGAGGTACCCCAGTTGACGCTCTTGATGACGCTTTTATTACTTGCAATGACTGAAAATTTCGAACTTGCTAGTGACCCAAGTTGAGTAGCCATGGTGTAGGTACTCGTATTCACGGGGCATGAGGTTTTCAACCATTAGTCGGTCAAGCATATGAGTCATGTCAGTAATATCAAATGGTTTGCTAAAACTAAGAGCAAGGTTGTAAGCACAATGATTTCACCAGGTAACAAAAGAAAGAATCAAAAGACCTCAAAAGTCTTGTCATGATTCAATCATTAGCGATGTAAGAACCTTTGTTTATTTCTACAGTTGAGCAAACTCATCCAAGTATTGACTCTACATAATATCTCTCTTGCAACAAATATAAATGCTTTAACATTGATTAGATATACCTTTGCTAACATCTTATCATTTGTTGTTGAAGCTATGCTTTGAATGCTTGTTGATATTAAATTGTGTTACATATGCAATGCAAAGTTCTTGTCAAAGTCTTTTATCGCTTCTGCACTACGTTTGAGTTGTTCGAGGACAAACAACGAGCTAAGCTTGGGGGAGCTGATGCATCCAAAATGCATCTACTTTTCCAAGCACTTTGCCTCATAATTTGCTCCGGAATCTTCCCATATTTGAATAAAACTGCTGAATCTGACGCTGTTTTTAGCAAAGTCTCTTTTCTGGCTATTTCTGCAGGAAATAAAATCGGGGAAAATTACCACGTCAATTTTTATGGAAAAGGAGGACAATGGACAAAAGATGGACACGAGGAAGCGCTCGAGGGCCAAATGGGTGGGTCCCACGCGGCCCCTGTACCTGGCCGCGTGGGCCCAGCCCAAATGGGCCTCGGGCGCCGCCTCGCCTTCGGTCTTCGACGTACCCCCTCATATATACGAAAAAGTGCTTGCCCTAGGAGGAGAGGAGCTTTCGCGAAACAACGCCGCCACCATCACGATCTTCGTTTCGGGGACAGATTGATCCAGGATTTCTCCTCCGGTGGAGGGATCCGGAGACCGTCTTCACCGCCATCTTCACCGCCTTCATCTCCATCGACCATGAGCTCCCTCTCCATCACCATGTGTGAGTAGTCCGCTGTAGGCATGTGAGGTGGATGGGGATTGGATGAGATTGATCATGTAATGCTACCCGTTGTTCGGGATTTTAGGGTTTTATCTTGAGGATACTTTTGTATTGTGTTGATGCACTCTTGCTATGTTTAATGCTTGCTACTAGGGCCCGAGTGGCATGATTTCAGTACTGAACTTATATTGCCCCATCATATATTTGAGTTTGGTATTTATCTGCAAAGTGTATCACCTGCTATTATGTTGAACCTGCGAACCCTAAACGTGACATATAGGGAAAACAAGGGGGAGATGTTTTAGTTTGAGGATTCTATGTGTTCATGAAGTGTTAATGCATTGTTCCGGTCTATTCGAAAGGGTAGACCTTAATTACCTGTAGTTCCAAGTTGGCCCCGGTGAAATGGGCAGGTTGGACAATAGATGTTGTGCAAATTCTCTTGGTTAGTACGCACAACTAAATATGGAACACATACCTACATATATCGGAGTTAGAGATAGGTCCCATTGTTATTTGTTTCTTATTATATGATCAATCTCATTCTTGCAACACCCCGCTATCACCTCATGCCTACGTTTTAAATCTCTGAGTTACACTTTCACTTTTCCGGTGAAAACTGGGAAACACTTGTTCACTGCTACTGTTCTGCTTGTTACTTGAATCATACTACTGCCATCACTATTACTGCTGCAAGTTATTGATATACAGGTGTGGTTGAGAGTGACGCCTCAATTGCCAAGGTCTTATTGATATTCTTGTGTTCCCATCGAGTCGAACTATAAATTTGGGTAATACTTCCCAACGAAGACTTCAGCGATCCCCTATACTTGTGGGTATCAGGGCTCTCAACACCTCCTCTTTCATAATAGTTGCAAGTAGTAGAAGTGTATTCAACCATATAACCAATATAATCTTCCAACTTAGATAATTTAGGCACATAAATAGGATCATTAAATTTATTTTGGAACTCAGTAGCATGCTTCCCTCTTTCAAAATAGTTATTAAGATCAATATCAAGTTTAATATCATGGTGGCAACAAAGATTTGGAACAAAAGATAATTGCAAACCACATATGTATTTCTCAACATAAGCAAATTTCTCCTCTATGGTGTAATTAGGAGAATTCAAGAACAAAGTAAGACTCTCATGAGTAAGAGTACTATCATAAACAACAAGTATATCATTTTTATCCTCACATAAAGTAGTAACAACTAAACATGGAGGATTATCAACAAGCATAGGACCATCATCTAAAGCATTATCATATAGCATATTTAAGCAACACTCCTCATTATCATCAATGAGTTCACTAGTAGTATTACTAAAGGTAAAGGAGCATTATTAGTTTCATCATAATAGCATGGGTTATCATATAGGACCATAGAATTTTCAGTTTCACACTCATCATAACATGGGTTCTCATAAATAACAAAAGATTTTTGAGTTTGAGTGTTACTATCATTTGTTGAAGGTGAAGTTGGGAGATCCAACTCTTCCCAAGCTTAGGTTGGACCATATCCATTTCAATCTCCTCTTCACATACTTCCTCTTCCAAGCTCATGTTTTCATCATCCTCTTTCTGCAAAATGTTAGTACTTTCCATGGCAGCAAGAATTCTTTCTTTAACATAAACATTATCACTAAATTCTTTTTTGCAAAGTTGGAGAAGAATAGAAATGTGTCCTTTACTTACACGAGCTTCATGACTAGTTGCAAAAAAATTATCAATAAGAAAGTCTATCTCATGGGCTGCAACATAAGCAATATATTTCTCAACTTGTTCTATATCATGGCATGCAAATTTACACTCTTGATAAGAAGCAATAATAGGATCACTATTATGCTTACATTGATAAGGAGAGTGTTTATAGTCTTTTCTAAAGCAACAAGTTACATTATGTAATTCACAAAACTCAGTAGCCATATCATTGAGATGTTCAAGCAAATCATGCATTCTATTCTTCTTTGGTTGATCGATATTCATAGTAAGCTCCCATAGTTTTGACATAACCTTTCTCCATAGCTTAGCATACATATTAAAGACAACACTTAATATTTATAGATTTTATGTTTTTAAAATGCAAAACTGAAAATAAAATGAGTCTCACAAATGCAAACCGAATTACAAATGCAAGACAATGACAAAACAAATAATTTTGCTTTGAAGGTAAAGATGGATAAGATGATGCTCACGTAGGTGCAACCTCCCCAAGCTTAGGTGTTAGCACAAGTTGGTGATGTTGACTTTGTTGTGATCTCCTTGGATAAACCTTCGCAGCTATGATTCCCGGCAACGGCGCCAGAAAACAGTCTTGATGGCCCTTGAAGAGGTTGATCTACGGTGCCAGAAAACAATCTTGATCTCGGTGCGTAGTTACCTGCGTCAAAAGTAAATGGGTTAGGTTGAGACTCCAAGTGCAGAGTGTGTAGTAAGTGGAAGACGTGTTTTCCCCACGAGGGTGACTCGAGGGTTTAATATCGAACTCTCGGGGAATCAGTAGTGAAAAGTTTATCTCCTTATCCTTCTTTTTGGTCACCTACAAAACAGAGTTAAATGTTTTGGTCCTCAACAGATGTAAAAGTGTTTTTGTATTTTTGGATTTAATAATTGCAGAAAATGGAAAAGTGGTAAAAGTTGTTGGAAAGGTGTTTCTTATGATTAAAAATGGACCGGGGTTCATGGTTTCACAAATGCACTCTCTCTTTAATAAAGTGGCAGACAATGGAACACATAGAGTTGACATATGAGATTGCAACACAAAGTTTGATAACAATTTACTAATTATATGGGCATCACGTCCTAACATAGAGATCTTTTGGATATTAATCTCACTTATACTCCACCAAGATGCGAACTAAATCATAACACCTTAGTAATTAAGATAACTCAGAGTATAGCTTTAAGTATCATGACATGAAGTTAAAATAAGAACATGCTAGATCTAGTCACGGAGAAGTGGCAAGTCACCCACAACCCTTGTAGCATGGTATTTTTGTTTATCCCTAGTGAGGTAACAAAGTAAGGTAAAACACCCAAGTGGATCGCGATATTACAGTGGTCAACTTACCGCACTCACCACCCCCCGTTACTCCAACTAATGCACACATCACCCCACACACGCTCTCATAAACATAATTGATCATAACAAGTAGATAAGAACGGGGTACATAATATGCATCTATACTCATAACTGAAACAAACATTGCAATCTCAAACATATATTAACTCACAAAAAGATCCACCACATAGGAATTACAACGATGACCGTAATCATGTTCAGCAGCTCATACGGTACTAATTAGTGAAGCTCAAAGAGAGGAGAGATACATAAGTTACTTCCACAAACCCATAGTCCAGAGGTGGACTACTCCCTCTTCATCATGGAGACGGTGGAGATGTCGATGGAGAAGATGCAGACCACGCCGGCAACGTCGTGAGACTTCTTTTATAGGCGTTTTTAGGTCAAGACGAAGGCGGTGGAGAAAAGATCGACGGCTGCGGAGCCCCGAGGGCCAAGATGGTGGGCCCCACGCGGCCAGGTACAGTGGCCGCGTGGGCCACCCTCTTTTGGGCTTCCGACCTCCGTTTGCTTGCTTCCTTCGCTCCCAAGTCTTCCTCCTTCCAAAATATTGACGCCTGTATTTTTCCAAATTATTTGGACGTCGTTTGGGTCCCTGAAACTTAAAGGAAAAAATAGGGTTTTCTGCTTGCGCAGGGTTAATTCCATAAAAATAGGAAATAAATATTTTATTCCCAAAAATCATTATATAACAGTGATATAACCCTTATATGATGCAAATATGATTGGAATATGAGTGATATAGTGCAAAGTTCATGTATGCATTTTACATGCATCAGCGTCTATGTGCTTTTATTTTTGCTTTGTTTTCTGAATAATTTGGATCCTAGCATTCTTGTGTGGGAGAGAGACACGCTCCACTTTTTCATGTGAATACTCGTATTCTTCACTTATATTTGTTGAGTATTCTTGTCTAGCTATTGCAATACTTGTAGCTCATGTTTTTCATGCATCTCTTGTTCAGAGCTGTTAGTTCTTGTAGAGAAGTACTCTCTTGTTTCATTGTTGTATTATTTGGAGAGTTTGTGCTGAAATAAGTTGATTGGTGTTTGGTTGGAAACAGAAAATGCTACATGTGGTAGATGGTATATTGAAAAGACATACTCATTCTTGTAGATCATTGTCTTGGATAATTTGACGCTTTGCAATTGTTTTGAGCTCTCAAGTAGGTCATGTTTAAGCTCTTGCATCATGTAGTTAAAGCCTATTAGTGGAGAACTACCGTAGAGCTTGTTGAAATTTGGTTTGCATGTTTGGTATCTCTAAGGTCTAGATATTTTCTGGTAAAGTGTTTGAACAACAAGGGAGACAGTAAGTAGAGTCTGATAATGCTTGCAATATGTTTTTATGTAAGTCTTGCTGTACCAGTTGATATCCTGTATTTGCTTCAAACAACCTTGCTAGCCTAAACCCTGTACTGAGAGGAAATGCTTCTCGTGTATCCAAACCTTGAGCCAAAACCCATGCCATTTGTGTCCACCATAACTACCTATTATGTGGTATTTCCTGCCATTCCAAGTAAATACGTCATGTGCTACCTTTAAACTATTCAAAACCTTATTACTCCTTATTTGTGTCAATGTTTTATAGCTCATGAGAAAGTTATGTGGCGTTTTCTCTATCACCTTGTCATTTACTCATGACAGACTTTCACCAATGAACTAGTGGCATATACATCCGCTTATCCAATAACTTGCAAAAAGAGCTAGCAAATGGGGTGCCCAGTCCCAATTAATTACAACTATAACTACTTAATTCTCTTCACATGTTTGCCAATGATTTATCAAAAGCAAATTTCAAAGTGTTAAACAATTTAAAATAGGCACTCCTCCATGGTATGTGATTGTTGGAAGGCACCGAGGATTCGGTTAGCCATGGCTTGTGTAAGCAAAGGTTGGGAGGAGTGTCATGTCAATTTATAAATATGCATGTGTAAACAAAAGAGAAGAGGGATGATCTACCCTTGGGTAGAAATAACGTCCTTCATGGGAGCCGCTCTTGAAAGTCTGGGTGATAAGGGGGATAGAGTGCCCACTGCCATTCGTTGACAACAACAAACACCTCTCAAAAACTTACTTTATGCTCTCTATATGATTTCAAAAACCTAAAAAGCTCTAGCACATGATTTAATCCCTGCTTCCCTCTGCGAAGGGCCTTTCTTTTACTTTATGTTGAGTCAGTTTACCTACTTCTTTCTATCTCAGAAGCAAACACTTGTGTCAACTTTGTGTGCATCAATTCTTATATGCTTACTTATTGCACTTGTTATATTACTTTGTGTTGACAATATCCATGAGATTTACATGTTGAAAGTTGAAAGCAATTGCTGAAACTTAAATCTTCCTATGTGTTGCTTCAATGCCTTTATTTAGAATCTATTGCTTTATGAGTTAACTCTTATGCAAAGCTTTTTGATGCTTGTCTTAAAAGTACTATTCATGAAAAAAAATTGCTTATATGATTCAGTTGTTTACTCTTTATCTATTTGTTAGCAACCTATAGACCATTGCTTTGAGTCACTTCATTCATGACATGAGCCTTGCAATATTATTTGATCAAGATTGTGTGAAGCATGTCTCCTCAGAAATTATTTTTTTGTTATCGTTTTACCTACTCGAGGACGAGTAGAACTAAGCTTGGGGATGCTTGATACGTCTCCAACGTATCCATAATTTCTGATGTTCCATGCTTATATTATGCCAGTTGATACATGTTTTATATACACTTTATATCATTTTTATGCATTTTCTGGGACTAACCTATTAACTAGATGCCATAGTGCCAGTTCCTGTTTTCTGTTGTTTTTGGTTTCAGAAAAGTTGTTCCGGAAATATTCTTGGAATTGGACGAAACAAAAGCCAAAGTCCCTATTTTTCCGACACGTACACGGAGTCTGAAGGAGAGACGAAGGGGGGTCGTGGGCCGTCCTCACCACGTGGCGGCGCGGTCCCACCTCCTGCCGCGCCGTGACGTGGTGAGGGGGCCACGGACCTCCACCGATGCCTCCCCTTCGCCTATAAATTGCCTTTGACGGAAAACGCTAAGTACCCGAGTCAATTTCCACGAAAAGTTCCAGAGCCGCCGCCGCCGTCAACCCTAACTCGGGAGGGTTCTGAAGCTCTCCCTGGCACCCTGCCGGAGAGGGGAATCATTACCGGAGGGCTCTACATCGCCATGCCTGCCTTCGGAGTGATGTGTGAGTAGTTCATCTTTGGACTATGGGTCCATAGCAGTAGCTAGATGGTTGTCTTCTCCTCTTGTGCCATCATGTTTAGATCTTGTGAGCTGCCTATCATGATCAAGATCATCTTATTGTAATGCTACATGTTGTGTTTGCTGGGATCCGATGAATATTGATACCATGTCAAGTTGAATACTGAATATTATGTCTATGTTATTTATGATCTTGCATGCTCTCCGTTGCTTGTTGATACTCTGGCCAAGTGGATGCTTGTGACTCCAAGAGGGAGTATTTATGCTAGATATTGGGTTCAGTCTCCATTTAATCTGGGGAGTGACAGCAACCCCTAAGGTTGTGGATGTGCTGTTGCCACTAGGGGTAACCTAATGATGCTTTGTCTAAGGATGAATGTGTTGTTTACATTATGCACTTTACTTAATGCAATTGTCTGTTGCTTGCAACTTAATACTGGAAGGGGTGCGGACGCTAACCTGAAGGTGGACTATTTAGGCACATATGCATGCTGGATAGCGGTCTGTGTACTTTGTCGTAATGCCCAAACGAATCTCATAGTAGACACCACAACTTGCACATGCATGTTATGCACTTTTCAATATTGTCAATTGCCCAGCTGTAATTTGTTTACCCAGCATGTTAGTTATTTATTATGGAGAGACACCACTAGTGAACTGTGGACCCCGGTCCATTCTTTTACATCTGAAATACAACCTACTGCAATCATTGTTCTCTTTCATTCTCAGCAATTAAACATCATTTTCCATACAACACTTTTAATCCTTTGTTTTCAGCAAGTCGGTGAGATTGACACCCTCACTGTTTCGTTGGGGCAAAGTAGTTTGATTGTCTTGTGTGCATGTTCCAAGTCAACCGCCGGAACCACCCCATCAACGCAAGTTTTCTGGCGCCGTTGACACCTTCAGAAGTGTCTTCATCTCCTACTGGTTCGATAACCTCGGTTTCTTACTGAGGGAAGACTTGGCGCTACACTCATCAAACCTTACTCTTGGGGTCTCCCAATGAACGTGTGGTTTACACGCATCAAGTGACAACCAACAAAAGAACAACTCATGATAAATATCCTTCTGATCTATTAATAGAGTCACACACCTCACCCACACTGTCACCTTGGTTTAGTGTTCTCACGTGACTCAAGATCATAATGATAAAACAACTTGACTAGCATATGCAATTCATAATGAAAGGGGAAACATCTATGACATCAACTAGATTACAAAGCTCATGATCACATAAAGATCACACCATGGGAGAGAGAGATAGACCACATAGCTGCCGGTAGAGCCCTCAGCCTCGGGGGAGAACTACTCCCTCCTCATCATGGGAGGCAGCAACGGCGATGAAGATGGCGGTGGAGTCGATGGAGATGGTTCCGGGGGCAAATCCCCGACCCGGCAAGGTACCGGAACAGAGAGTTCCGTCCCCCGAAACTTGTTCTGGATGGCGGCGGCGCTGCGAAACTCTTCGTGGAATATGACTGATGATTTTAGGGTTTTCGTGTCGGAGGGAATAAATAGGCGAAAGTATGATGGTCAGAGGCACCCGACGTGGGCTCACCATGCCACGGCGCGGCCCAAGGGGAGGGGCGCCACCACAATGTGTGGTTGGCCCATGGCTCCCCTCCTTCTCCCCTTTGGACTCCGTGTACGTATCGGGAAAATAGGAAGCTAGGCTTTTGTTTCGTCCAATTCCGAGAATATTTCCTTAAGTAATTATCTAGAATAGAAAAACAGCAGAAAACAGGAACTGGCACTGTGGCATCTTGTTAATAGGTTAGTCCCGGAAAATGCATAAAAATGCTATGAAGTGTAAATAAAACATGTGACAATTGGTATAATATTAGCATGGAACATCAGAAATTATAGATATGTTTTGGACGTATCATGTATCCCTGTAAGGTTTCGTCAGGCCTCTGCACCACGTCGTCCAACTCGCTCAGTGATCCAAGGCGCATATACTTGCCTTGGATCGCCTGCGTGACCCGGGCGCACATATCCGGCCATGACGCCACGGTCCCTTCGGGTGAGAACACCAGCCGGGTGCCCGTAGGCGGGGCGACGAACGGGCTCTCCGGCTCATCGCCCTGCAGGCGTGACCGTGGGTGCCATGCCCACCGGTGCTTGCTAGCCGCCGGATCCCGGACGGGACGCGGCGCGGTGCCATGCAAGCTTCCAGTCCCGACGATGAAGCACAAGCGCCCCTTACCTGGCGCGCCAGAGGTCGAGTTACGAAACTCGGACACCGGAGGTGCGAACACCTGAAAGCACAATGATGTCGCCTAGAGGGGGTGAATAGGCGGTTTAAAACTTTTCCGGTTTAGGCTTGATAATTGCGGAATAAAACTAGGTGTTTAAATTAACAAGCCGACAACCTAAATAAACTAGGCTCACCTATGTGCACCAACAACTTATGCTAAGCAAGACAAACAACAAGGTGATAGCTATAGAATACTTCGAGCACGAAGGCTATCACAATGTAAATTGCATAAGTAAAAAGCTCGGGATAGAAATAACCGAGGCACGCGGAGACGAGGATGTATTCCCGAGTTCCTCCTTGTTAAGGGAGTACGTCTGGTTGTAGAGGTGTGAACCGACACAACGGTTCAACAACCACAAAGGTTTCACCTTCTTCTCCGATGAACTGCACCACAAAGGCTTGGTTCACCTTCCACTATCGGAATCCTTCGAGGCGGAATCCGGAGCCTTTCAACAACAATCCGGGGCACAACCCACAACGGGATTGGGGGCTCCCGAACGGCTTTCAACAACAATCCGGGGCACAACCCACAACGGGATTGGGGGCTCCCGAACGGCTACAAGTGACCACCAAGGGTCTCAACCACCACGTGGGCGTCTAGGGTCCAAAGACCCAAGAGTAACAAGTTCACAAGCTTTCAACTTCCACGAATCCTCGTGGAGAGCACACCGATGCACCAAATGCAAAAGGCAAGAGCACAAGTGCTCAAATCCTTCACTCTCAAATTCCAACAAAGCAATAAATGCTTATGGGGGAATAAGAGAGGAAGAACAAAGAGGAGAACCACACAAGAACTCCGAGATCTAGATCCACTAGGTTCCCCTCACTTAGAGGAGAGATTGATTGGTGGAAATGTGGATCTAGATCTCCTCTCTCTTTTCCCTCTAATTTGAGGCAAGAATCATGGAGGAATAGAGAGGGAGGCAAGCTTTTCAAGATCAACAATGGTGGGAGAGAGAGGGGAAAACTTCCTTGACCCTTTGGGGAAGAAGGGGGCCTTATATAGGTCCCCAAAATAAAGAGCCGTTGCAGAAAAACTCGAACCGGATATTCCAGTCAAGTCTGGACCAGAATTTCCGCCCCAAGCCGCGCAAAGAAAACCTTCTGGTGGTAACCGGATATTCCGGTCCAGTTTGGACCGGATTATCCGGTTTTCTGAAAACTGACAGAAACATCAAAACGAAAACTGCAACAACTTTTTTCATTCGGACTCCGATTTCGGTAATCTTGGGCTCGTTGGAATCGCAACGAAGAGCTCTTCAAGATTATGCAGAGAAACATCATAGTCCATCATGTGAGGAGGAACCAACAAGGAGAGAGTTTGACCTCTCTTAGAAAAGACAAACCGGTAAAACCTCCAACATAAAAAACGCAACAAGATATTTGAATGAAATCCGTTTTTGATGAATTAGAGCTTGGTATGGAGATAAACACAAGCTCTAAAACCTCACATGGATAAAAGCCAAATAAGAACCAAGAAAGATGAAATGCCAAGTATGCAAAGGTTTGAGCTCTCCACAAAGATGCGATCAAGTTACTCACTTGAGAGCCCCTCTTGATAGTATGCCGTCTATCCTAAAACCCGGTCTCCCACTAACAACATGAGACCGGTAAAATAGAAAACCTATCAAGATCATACCTTTGGCTTGCGCATTCCACTTGAGCTCGATGATGACGATCTTGACTCTCTCAAGTTGGAACACCTTTCTTGATTGTGCTTGCTAGCACATGCTTGATGAAGACTTCTCCAAATGCTCCCCCATACTCCATTATGGGAGGGCCTCGCTAAGCTCTGTCTTCATGTCTCCTTTGCAAGCTTTAGTCAAATGATATCTTATGAGATGCATCATATTGAACTTGCACTTCATCTTCTTCTCTCGATATGTATGATGGCTTGGAGGTAAACATGATTGTTCACTCAATCTTCTTTTCCAAGCCATACTTGCAATGAGCTCAACTCTACACATGACCATTCTTCATATAAACCCTTGAATAGAGCATTGGTCATCATGCCATCTTCAAGAGTCCAACACATGAACTCCTATATTTTCCCATGGACAAGATCTATAAGAATATCTCAATGTAAACATTAGTCCATAAGGATTGTCATTAATTACCAAAACCACGCATGGGGGCAACCATGCACTTTCAACACCTCCTAGTTGTTCGGTAGAAGGGCGCGAGGTGCTCCGACGTCAGTCCCTGGAGAACGAGCACGAACACACAAGATTTTACCCAGGTTCAGGCCACGTCGCCGCGTAATGCCCTACGTCCTGCTTGTCTGGCTTGATTGATGGTGGATGATGCCGTACAGGGTGTGGCTTACAATCCTCCCTTCTACGCTCAAGGCCTATCCGAGCTTCACCCCGGGAAGGTCTCCGAGGTGATGCCAGCTAGCCCCCGAGCTATGTGTCTAGTAAGAAGTCTTGTCCCTCCCTCTTCTCCGTGGCCCTGGGCCTCCTTTTATACTCAAGCGGACACCACAAGTGGCCATTCCAGAAGCTTCCCTCCGTGGAGCGGCACGCGTCGGGTAACTCCACCAAGTGGCAGCCTCCGGTTGTCGTCGTGGCATTGCTCATGTCGCCCTGCCCTCCATGCCGTGGTATCCGTCGGGCTGGAATAGACGACACGTCGGGTCTTGTCCAGGGGCCGGGCATCACGCCGAGCCATGCGCCTGCTCGGTTGGGGCAGCACGCCCAGTCTTGTCGACGTCCTGGCTGCGCTGGGCAGCGTGCCTGTGCTGTCCTATCTTTTGACGTCTGCTATGCTTCCTTCTTTGCGAACATATCTCCCGGGCCAGCTGCGCAGAAATCCCTTGCCACGTGCGTGGTCCCCGTACCCGGGGGGGGGGGGCGGTTCCCGGGAACGCCTCCCGCTTCTTCCCGGGGGACTCCCTCCAGGCGACTTCCTTACTGGAACGAATCTTCGGGTGCTGCTGCCACGTCCCCCGCCCCGGGGCGAGCAACCGGCGTGTTTGGGATACCCCCTATCCTCGAACGCCGACAGTGTGGCAACCCAATTTCAGTACCGCAATAGAACGAGAGCGAGGCAGAAAGAAAAGAAAGAAAGAGAGGCGACGGCTAGGGTTTCAACCCTAGCCGTCGCCGTCGGTGTCATCTGCTGCTTCATCATCGCCGCCGGCAAAGATTCGACGGGTCCTCGCCTCCTCTAGATGTCGTTCTGGCACTAGGAGGGGTGGGGACCTTGGACCTGCGCACGACGCTATACGAAGGTCCTTAATGTTTGAGCTTGGTTTTGGTCGTCATCTTCTTTGTTAATGGAGATGATATCGTCTGTAATAAGTGATCTCCGACGCTTCGTTCGACGACGAGATATCCTTCCCGGGCTTTGGAAGATTAAGTCTGTCTAGGTATGGTTCTTCAGATCTTTTTTCGCCAGATCAATCTTGGATTATTTCTCATGGTTGTCGCGAGGAGATTTGTCCTCGCAATATCTATCCAGGCTACTACGTCTTCGGCAATGGTGATTCGTTCTCTCGGCTCCCAACGACGTCGACAATGTGGTTCGGTTATTTGTCCCTGGAATATCAGTGGTGGTGCTCCTGCCGATGTTGCTTGATTAATTTAATGGCTGCGTGCGTGCACAAAACCTTGGCATTGCGGCTCATAATTAAAAAGGGAGAACCTTCGGTGGTATTCACAGGTCTATGGTTTGGTCGTTTTGGCGTTGTTCTACGGCTGCCTTCAGAAAAGTACGAGATTATGTCATGGATGAAGTTTTAGATTTTTTTTAATGATATAATCGTGTACTCTGTGTTGGTTTAATATACGTGGAAAATTCAAAAATATGTTGCCGTTTGAGATGAGGTTCAGTTGGGATTGAAGTTTAGATTAATTTTTGTTTTGGTCTGAGTGTAGTATGCATGAGGTCAAAGATGGAATCGGATACTAACATAATGATGTCTTTGATGAATCGTACTATACTATCTCTCCGTAAAATTATTAAAAGCTAGCAATATGCTTAGTTGTAAGGTTCAGAGGATGTTGAATATTTGTATGCTACGAGCTGATGCTTCGGTTTATTTGAACGTTTACTCGTTTCTGTACTTCTGGTTGCCTTCGCCGTTTATAAATCATGTATTTCTGTTCCTTAAGGCCCTCTGCCAAAGTAGCCTTATTTAGCGGTGACAAGATTTACAGCAGGTTGATAAGATGGAGATCTACGACAAGACTGATATGGTGTACCCAAGTGAAAGTCAATTACCTTGCATTCGCCAAACATGCTAGCCTCGAACCCAACCCAACCACTGCTACCTGGCTTGGACCAAAACCCAAAAGCGGCGGGAGATCTCAAACCCATCCCCTCTCGTTGGCGGGAACGAGCTCCCTCCCACTTCCTGGCCCAAATAAGCTCCGTACGCGTGTTCCGCCGAAAAGCCACCCGCGTGTATACACTGACGCCAGGACCCACAGAAGCAGCTTCACAATAGCCCGGGTGCACGGAGGAATCCCATCCTACTCGTGTGCTCCCGATCCGTTTCCCCCATATAAATCAGCCGCTCCCTCCCTCTCTGCCCCCAAATCCCCGCCGCTCACCCGACCAAACGATTCAAACCCCCATTCCTCACTCTAAAATCCGCATCGCGTCCCAGAAACCCTAACCCTAGCCCCCCGCCCCAGCCCCGATGGCGAAGCCGGTGGATTACGACGACGAGGAGGTGGAGGTCTCTTCCTCCGGCGGGGAGCAAGAGCACCAGTCCGACGCCGGCGGCGGCTCGGAATCTGACGAGGCCCCGGCCCCCGCCGGCGAGGCGGATGGGGATGGGGAGGAAGAGGTGGACGAGGATGAGATCGAGGCCGTCACAACCGGCGCGGGCGCCGACGAAGAGGATGACGGTGGTGCTGCCGCGGGAGACGACGAGTCTCAGTCCACCGAGGACGACGAGGCCGCTGTGGAGGAGGTCAGCCAGGGGCTAGGGTTTGGGTGGTCGGTAATAAGTAGCTAGTACATATTTTTTGGGGATGGTTTTGGCTTATATCCTAATAACTAAGCGATTGCTATTTTTTAATTAGATTTATAGGGTCCTTTGCGTGCTCTGTATTTTTTGGCTAGGAATAAATTAGTCTGGTCGATAGTTATCTACATTCCGGCTTCAATAATTTAGAGATTAGAGACACTCACTGCTATATAACCACAATATAATCTTTTGGAGAGATTACTATGCAACTGATGAATACCTTAGATGTGGACTGAAACGAAAAGCCATGTCTTACAGCGCATTACTACTTTTTCTGGATGCCCGCAGTCTTTGCATTGTTGTGTGAAGTAAGAAGCATATCAAGCTGGCTGCATTGCTCTTTGTCCTGTATCAGATTGCTTGTTTGGTAATATTTGCATTACTTGTGACTAAACTGTTTTGGTTTTAGGCCGAAGACCCTGCTGGAAATCCAGTGGTAGGGAAGCGTGAGCGAGCCAGGCTCAAGGAACTCCAGAAATTAAAGAAGCAGAAAATCCAGGAGATATTAGAATCCCAGAATGCTGCCATTGATGCTGACATGGTATATTTCTCCTTTTGTGAAATCCCTTGAAATTGCCCATCTGCGGTTGATTTACCATTATGTGCACATTTAATACATTATGTGGTTTCTCTTGCATTATTATTTTGGGTCTGTATTGCATCCTCATCATGGTTTTGATCACAGAACACTAAAGGGAAAGGGCGATTGAAGTACCTACTGCAGCAGACAGAAATATTTGCCCACTTCGCAAAAGGAAGCCAATCCAAAGAGAAGAAGTCACGTGGAAGGTAACTCATTGTTACTATGTTAGTGCCACTCTAATACTTTACTATGACCAGTCGAAATTGCACCTACCTGTGCACTGATCTGGTTTGGAACATCAGTAAAAATTGTAAAAGCTATCAGTAAAAATTGTAAAAGCTACTCTTATGGCACTACGTCCATTTGCACCTCCCAAACATACTGTTTGCCCATTCTCATTTCCTATCTTACCCTAACAACTCTTGTTAAGTTATATGGTTTGCCCATCCCTCTCCCCCTTGAGCTCCACCACTTCAGCAGCAGCATGTGGCCCAACTGCAGTGGTGTGTTGCAACAGCAGTGTGTCACTTTACGGTGAATGCAGTGGAGACAACATTCAGTGCAGGGTCTGTCTATTTTATCTCTCATGGAGTCATGGTGCAGCACGACGTGACCTGAAGTTTGTCTGCTGCTGGGAACCCTACCGAATGCTGTGAGGCTAAAGGAGGTGCCCTCCATTGTCTGGTTGATTTGGTATTGAGGATGCATATGGTGGCAGATGATGGCTGTCATGGGGTACATTGGATGTGGTGGAGCTTGCTGGCATTTCTAACGTGGCATGATGGGCTAGTGACTTCTATTTGAGCAATGGTGGCCAGTGAGAGTGGTATTAAGAGAGTATAACTTAACCACCTAGGAGCCACCACAGCGTTTTGATTCTCTAGATCTTTGGATCATGCATATGCTCTAGATTGTCCTGTTGTGCCACCCTGCACCTCGTGGGCCTTTTCACCGTATATAAAGAGAGTAGCAATATCACCCCAAATAATACCCATGTGCGTTCATGACCACGGTGTGCATAATTATAACGAAAATCATGAACATACAGCACAATTATAATAGAGCAGTTTGGCCAGATAAGCTTGCTGATGCATCTGGTTGGGCTTTTGTCTACTTTAGTTTGGAATTTCCAGGAGGGTGCTATTTTTGTTTGGCATTTATTTACTTCTCGTTTGCAGTCATCTAATATCTTTCCTAGCTCTGGTTGACGTAGACTATAAGTACATCAGTTAATTGAAGCTGTTTATTTTATGTTATCTTAAATTAGCAATAGCTTTTGGCTTAATATCGTGGGAACTCCTGCTATCTGTATGCTGTGCAGCAAGTTTACTCCATTTACTTCCTAGATTCCCATCTCTTTGTTCTATTTGTTGCTAAGGTTGGTCCCACTGCAGGGGTCGTCATGAGTCAAAGATGACCGAAGAGGAGGAAGATGAAGAGTACCTCAAAGAGGAGGAAGATGAACTTGCTGGTTCAGGCGGAACACGTTTGCTTACGCAGCCATCATGTGAGCCTGTCCTTGTTGAGCATTGGTAGCTTTTTTTAAGACACTTTCTATCTTAATAACCCACTAGGCGATACTTTCTCTTGGCTACATGAATTTCCTTGCATAAACTAACAAGATGAAATATGACATAAATTCATACACATAACTGAACAGTTATTATGGTAATGGAGCAACTGTATCCTGTAGTTGTTTACCAGCGGCATTGTTCTCCGAACCAAGCAAACATATTCGATAGCTTGCATAAACTGTAAACCAGTAGTGTACCTATTTGAGTAAATTTCATGGAACTCCTTGTACTTAGACAAACCATAACAAAGTTAAACTAATTATTAAGAAACCTTTCTGTAACCTAAATAGTGACGAAGGGAGTAAAACTTGTGGGTTGTGGCTGACATGGAGAAGTTAGGGGATAGATGAGCCCCCTTGTAGTTCCCCTTGCATCCAGGATGCGAACATGTTATTTGATTTATGGGAAGCTCTGTCTTCACCAGAACAGGCAGCAATGAGCATGTGCTACAGGAGGCTGGGTTGGTTTTGTTAAACTCACCATAAGATTTAAAGTGTGTAAGTAAATGTATGTCATCTTAATATTTTATTTTCTGATAGGTTGATCAAATTATCTGTAGTTCTAGATGCCTGACACTCAATCTTTATTGTATGATGATTTCAAACTAAATGTGAACTATTTATGTAATGGATAGATCTCTTAGTTTATTTACTGAAACTTGACCCTTTTTTATTTACCCGAGAATAGAATTGAATATCTTTTCATGTTATTATGAAAATCAGCTAATGGAGCCATAGTTCTTTTTAATGATTACATCTCTGATTATCATCTAGCATATGTCAGCTTCCAGATTTTGCTTCTTATTATGTTTACTTTGCAGGCATAAATGGAAAAATGCGAGATTACCAACTAGCTGGGCTTAATTGGCTCATACGGCTGTATGAGAATGGCATTAACGGGATATTGGCAGATGAGATGGTATGTTTGATGTGCTAACTACACAATCAGCACTCAATAAAACCCTATTAGTATTTTATTCAATCAGTAAGGTGTAATGTTTAATGCAAGTTGCTGACTTTATCCTTGGCTCGACATTTCTTTACTCAGGGTCTAGGGAAAACTCTCCAGACTATTTCACTGATGGGTTATCTGCACGAATTCAGAGGAATAACTGGTCCTCACATGGTTGTTGCGCCAAAGTCCACTCTTGGTAACTGGATGAAAGAAATTGCTCGTTTTTGTCCCATTTTGCGTGCTGTGAAATTCTTGGGGAATCCAGAAGAGAGGGTTAGTCTTACATTCCTGTTTTTGAATTATTATTGTTACTTCAGCTAGCTACTTATACTTTGTACTGTTTGGTCAGAATCATATAAGGGAGAAATTACTACAGCCAGGAAAATTTGATGTGTGTGTAACCAGTTTTGAAATGGCAATCAAAGAAAAAACTGCATTGAGGCGTTTCAGCTGGCGCTACATTATTATTGATGAAGCTCATCGGATAAAAAATGAGAACTCTCTTCTGTCGAAGACCATGAGGCTTTTTAGCACTAACTATCGTCTACTCATCACAGGCACTCCCCTCCAGGTAGGTTATGTTTGGCAGCGCTGTTTCTTTATATTATACATACATCACCTGTTAAAACTGCTGAAATATTGATTTATATTCCTCAATCTTATTTTCAGTTCCATCACTTACTAAAGTTTTGTATTGCAGAACAATCTTCATGAGCTTTGGTCTCTACTCAATTTCTTGCTACCTGAGATATTTAGTTCCGCAGAGACCTTTGATGAGTGGTTCCAAATTTCTGGTGAAAATGATCAACAGGAGGTTGTTCAGCAGCTTCATAAGGTATGGATATAACATTCGTGAGGAATTAGGGCCAGTATGTTTGAATTAGCATATAATTGTTTTTGCAATTTTTTAAGGTTCTTCGACCATTTCTTCTTCGGAGGCTTAAATCTGATGTTGAAAAGGGCTTACCTCCAAAAAAAGAAACTATCCTTAAAGTCGGGATGTCTCAGATGCAAAAGCAGTACTACCGAGCTCTGCTTCAGAAAGATTTGGAGGTTATTAATGCTGGCGGTGAACGCAAAAGGTTGCTTAACATAGCTATGCAGTTACGCAAGTGCTGCAACCATCCATATTTATTCCAAGGGGCCGAACCGGGCCCACCTTACACAACTGGTGACCATCTTGTTGAGAGTGCTGGTATGCTCATGCTTGCCATTTCTTCATTGCAATATTATAAGCCTACTTCTTTGGTTGCTTATTAACAACTCTTTTGATACTTACTGTAGGAAAAATGGTTCTGTTAGATAAATTACTGCCCAAATTGAAGGATCGTGACTCCAGAGTGCTTATTTTCTCACAGGTGTTTATTTATCTTATAGCACACAGATTTAATTGTCAGTCTAGCCATCACATATTTGAAGTTTCACAGGCACACATGGTTTACTGAACGTGTGCACCTTGTTACAGTTCATTAATTTCGTGCAAAATACCTTGCCTTGTTTGACATATCACTATTCTTCAGATGACCAGGCTTTTGGATATCTTGGAAGATTATCTTATGTACAGAGGGTATCAATATTGCCGAATAGATGGAAATACAGGTGGAGAAGATCGTGATGCATCTATCGATGCTTTTAACAAGCCAGGAAGTGAGAAGTTTGTTTTCTTGCTATCAACCAGGGCTGGTGGCCTTGGTATCAACCTTGCCACCGCTGATGTTGTGGTTCTTTATGATAGTGATTGGTACGCTGTTTTGCTAGACTGCAAATTGTATACCTACTCTCTTCGTTTTTTAATATAAGATGTTTTATGTGTTATACATGTTGTCTAGATGCGTACTAAAATGAGTGAACATGGACACTAAAATGTGTCTAGATACATTTGTATACATGTGCATGTGGACAAATGCTAAAACATCTTATATTAAAAAACGGATGGAGTAGAAGTTAAATCTTATGTCATTTATATTGCAATGTATCCTCAGGAATCCACAAGCTGATCTTCAAGCTCAAGACCGCGCACATAGGATAGGTCAAAAGAAAGAAGTCCAAGTTTTCCGATTTTGCACGGAGGTTTGTTAAGTTTAAGTTAAGAATATCTAAATACTGCTTTTGATAGGTATCTATCCAACAGTGTTAACTTAATTGCAGTACACCATCGAGGAAAAAGTGATTGAGCGAGCATACAAGAAGCTTGCATTGGATGCTCTGGTCATTCAACAAGGACGATTGTCAGAGCAGAAAAGTGTGTTTTTTGCAGATTGTTATTGATATACTTTGAATGCTTTTCTGTTGTAGGGTATGGAATAGTCTGACCTCATTGTTTTCTATGCAGCTGTCAATAAGGATGATTTGTTGCAGATGGTGAGATATGGTGCGGAAATGGTGTTCAGTTCCAAGGATAGCACAATAACAGATGAGGATATTGACAGAATAATAGCTAAAGGAGAAGAGACAACAGCAGAGCTTGATGCGAAAATGAAAAAATTCACAGAGGATGCCATTAAGTTTAAAATGGATGATAGTACGGATCTCTCTCTCTCTCTCTCTCTCTCTCTCTCTCTCTTCACACACAATATCTCTGACATGATTTCTTTTTCATCACAGCTGCTGAATTGTATGATTTTGATGATGACAAGGTAATGATCTGTCCACTTGATCATTTGCTTGCAATAGTTCAGTGTCTTGTCCAGTACCAACTGACCCTTGTCTTTTCGATTGCTTGAAGGAGGAAAACATGGCTGATTTCAAGAAAATTGTTGGTGACAATTGGATCGAACCACCTAGGAGAGAGAGGAAGAGGAAGTATGAGACTCTTTTTGGTGTACTACTAAGTTTTTTCTACTGTTGCTTGTATTTACCTTCTCTTTGACTTGTTCTTGTAGTTACTCGGAGTCTGAATACTTTAAACAAGCACTTCGCCAAGGAGCACCGGCAAAACCTAGGGAACCACGTATTCCAAGAATGCCCCATTTGTAAGTTCTTTTAGTGTTACTGTCCATTTTATTTTTCTAAAAAAAACAATTATTCTTGTGCTAACTCTTTATGTGTTATGCTAGGCATGATTTTCAGTTCTTTAACAGTCAAAGGCTAAATGAATTGTATGAAAAGGAAGTCCGATACCTCATGGTAATTTCTCAGATAGATGTTGAGTAACATCTTTATCATTTTTTCTGCTTCATTTGACAGTCTCTTTGCACTTCATTATTGCTCCACTAGACAGTCCATTGTTTCAGTTGTCATTAATAATTGCTGCCTAATTTAATATGTACAATGTAGCAAGCCAACCAGAAGAAAGATACCATTGATGGTGAAGATGAAGGTACTCCTAACTCTTGCTTCTCGAAGTTGCATTACATCATCTATAAGATCGTGCTGATGATATTTTTTTCTGCAACACTCAGATCAGTTGGAGCCTTTGACTGCGGAGGAGCAGGAGGAGAAGGAGCAGCTATTAGAAGAGGTTGGATTCTATGCAATATCAAAAAAAGTCATTGATTATTTCTGAACTTTCTCTTGACATTCTTGTTTACTATGATGCAAATTTCAGGGTTTTGCAACATGGACGAGGAGAGACTTCAACACGTTTATTCGTGCATGTGAGAAATATGGTCGCAATGACATAAAGAGTATATCCTCTGAAATGGAAGGAAAGACAGAAGAAGAGGTTCAGCGATATGCTAAAGTTTTCAAGGAGAGATACAAGGAGCTGAGTGGTAAGTCATCGAGTCAATTCATTAGACATGATTGATGTAGGGTCATACTACATAAAGCCTCATCATGCAACTTGTCTTGGCAGCAACTGACTGCTTGTTGGGTGAATGATGAATTGTACATAAATGTCCGTCCTGACTAATTTGTGGTTTGTCCTTCCTAATCAGATTTTGATAGAATCATTAAAAACATTGAAAGGGGTGAGGGAAGGATAAGCCGCAAGGATGAGATTATGAGAGCCATTGGAAAGAAGTTGGACCGCTATAAGAACCCATGGTTAGAGTTGAAAATCCAGTATGGCCAAAATAAAGGGAAGTTCTACAATGAGGAATGTGACCGTTTTATGGTAATGCCCTCTGCCCTTCTGATGCATACTGCTCCAAGTTTGTTGACATGATTAACAACCAGTTGTTATATTTCAGCTATGCATGGTGCACAAGCTTGGTTATGGAAACTGGGATGAACTTAAAGCTGCCTTTCGCATGTCACCCTTGTTCCGGTTTGATTGGTTTGTGAAGTCCAGAACTACTCAAGAATTGGCTAGGCGATGTGACACTCTTATCCGTCTAGTTGAGAAAGAGAATCAGGAATATGACGAGCAAGAAAGGCAGGCACGTAAAGACAAGAGGCTTTCTAAGGTAGTTCTTGAACATTACTGGTCCAAAATCTTTCAGTGTTAAAAGTTCCAAGTATTAGAATCATCAATATATGTATAAACCGTTTGTAATTGTTTTCCTTACATTGCTTGAATTGTTTCTGACTATACTAATCGTGGTGACCTACCTTGCTGACCTGGTCTGGTATAACTTTTGCCATTCAGAACATGACACCGACTAAACGAGCTGCATCAAGGGTTTCAGACGGTGAGACAACTCCAGTGAATTCATCCAAGAGGCGCCGGCAGTCCCTTATGGATGATTATGTGGGCTCGGTATGTCAAGTATTATGCTACTCTGCTATTGTTCCCCTCCCCACCTCACTACCACAGGGAGCTGAAAACCTGTTAAAGAGAGCATTCTGCTGCTAATTAATTGTGAACAATGTTGCAGGGAAGGCGTAAGCGCGGGTGATCTGACACTGCCTTCAGGAGATTTAGAGCGGTCTGAAATATTTGGACTCTTCTAATGTGGTGAACTTCCTATAGTGACCATGATTTGTAGGTTAAGTTGACGCGTATCTAAGTTGTATGTATGTGTTCTGGTGTCATTTTGTCACCTGTACTGCAGTTGGAATCTTGGACCAGATTACATGTCCTTTTGGTACCGAAGCCAATGTTCTAATTATTCCCAGTCCCTTCGATCTAGCTTTGAGATTATGAATCTAATCACATTTGACGCTCTTATTTTCTAACTTTAGTTAAATGAAAGTTTTACTTTTCTATTTTTTGGAGACAAATGGACTAGTGCTGCTCAGTTCAAAAGCAACACTGCAGAAATGATAAGCTATGTCTTTCTGACAATTTTTTCACCGCGTGACAGTTGGGATTTAGGGTATAATCAGGGAAAGCCTTAGGAGTGTAGGACAATTTTTTCTTATATGCTCTACTCTTAAGCATCATTGAAACTATCGTGCCTAGCTAAAAGGTGTTAAATAAAAGCGCTTATGAGAGTCAACCCATTATTTTATACTTTTAGTTTGTTTTGTTTTCTTTGTTTTTGGGTTATGTTACCTCTGTAAACTCTCTTGTATCCTTTTTATTTTCGTTTTTGTGCGAAGAATAGCCTCTAATGAGAGGAAAGTAAAATTTTGAGTTTGCTGTCCAGAATGTCACTGTATGAAAATCCAAAAAATCACATAACGTGATCTGGGGCTGTAAATGTTTGACAATAAGCATCTGGGTTTTGTCTTCCTTTCGTTAGTTTTGAGTATTTTTTTTCCATTCCAAGTAATATGGTGTTTTTTGCCATTCTAAATAATTTTTTCGTGTGCTACCTTTAAATATTCAAAATGTTATTACTTTCATTTTGTGCCACTACTACCAAGCTCATGAGGAAGTAATAAGTGGTCTTTATTGCATTTGTTTGATAGACTTTATCAAGGACTTGTATGCTTTATCTACTTATCCATTAATTTTGCAAAAAGAGCCCCATAAAAGATAATTTATAACTTTCACCAAAAACTCTTCTCACATTTTGTTCCTTTGAATTTAGTAAAACATCTGCATGTGTAGATAAATGAGATAAGAGGAATAATCTGCTTGCTGCTGCAAAAATAACATTTCTCAAAACAAAGGCTTAGAGTCTTTAATGACTTCCTCCACGACTCCTATCTTGGGACGCCAACTGAAGTGGGGCAATCTTCTACTCTCACTTTTAGGTATTTATATGTTTGCTATGTGGAAGCACATCAATGGCATGTTTGACCGCCCTTCGTCTTGGAAAGGGGTGGTGATATTACTCAAATTCGTTATTCAGGCAATTCCTACTTATGTGATGAGTTGCTTCCTTCTACCAGTGGCAGCATGTGAACAAATGAGAAAAGCTATTGCTAGCTAGTGGTGGTGCTTTGACGATGGATAAAAGGAAAATGCATTCGCGATCTTGGGAATGGCTTTCATCTCCGGAGGCAATGTGTGGTCTTGGCTTTAGGAACCTCGACATTTTTAATCAAGCGATGCTTGGCAAATAGTGTCCTAAAGGGACAATATTCCTAAACGGTGAATTTGGGATGCTACTTGGCCCCGTTATGCTTCCTATACCTAGAAGAGTATTCTGCATGGCTTAGAAAATGTAAAAAATGTATCAGATGGTTGATGGGGGTGTTGGTACTTGGTAATGGTGCACGGATAAAGATAAAAGAGGATGACTGGATTCTGGTTTTCAATCTGAAGTGCTTCCGGGCTATCACCTCTCTCGGGTGGTCAAATAGTGGACTCTCTGTTCGATGAGGATATGCAGTCTTAGAATGTGCCTTGGATACGTTCGATTTTGGATGAGGACGTAGCCAATCAAGTGATTCAACTTCCTATTTGTCGCCATGGTGATGAAGATTTTGTTTCGTGGCCTCAGGAACGTTTTGGTATATATACGGTTCGATCGGTGTACCATTTGGCGAGGACACATAAGGTGCACCGACATGTAGTGGCCCTGTCCCAGGTAGAGCAAATCGCCAGCGATGCTGGTAAATAGTGTCCTTAAGGGACAATATTTGCCAAACGGCGAATTTTAGGATGCTACTTGGCCCCGTTATGCTTCCTATACATAGAAGAGTATTCTACATGGCTTAGAAATTGTTAAAAAATGTATCAGATGGCTGATGTTGTGTTGGTAATGGCGCACGGATAAAGATAAAAGAGGATAATTGGATTCTAGTTTTCAATCTAAAGTGCTTCCGGGCCTGCCACCTCTCTCGGATAGTCAAATAGTGGACTCTCTGTTCGATGAGGATATGTAGTCTTGGAATGTGCCTTGGATACGTCCTGATGTACACAAATAATGTTTTTTCCATGAACTGAAGAAGATTCAGGAAATAAACATCTTGCAAATCAAATCATGCGATAACATCACAGATATGTTCATGAACTCTCTACCACCTACAACATTAGATAAATATGATGGAATTTGTATGCAAAGTCTCCGTGATTTGCAAGGGTTAGGTGGAGAATCGTCCTGAATTATAAATTGTCCGAAGTATTATATTAGACTCCTTTTTTCCTTACAATTTTACTTTAGAGGTTCTCATCAGTATTTAACAAGGTAATATCAACATCATACTATATATGCATTGTGATCTAAACTCTATGGATTTCATTCAAATTGAGTTAAAAGAGACAACTATTATATTGTGTACCATTTTGTACTTATTTTCCCACTTACTTCGAAAGAGTTGTAACAACATATCCTACACAACTCTTCACTTTTTTCAATATTTTTGGAGGAGACTTTATCAAGATGATGACACATGGGGGAAGCGGTAACTAGGAGAAGTGTTAGGACTAATTGACCCCAACGGTCATCGAGGGGAAACCCTGCATTCCCGCGTGCGTCTGGTTGCCATTTTGAGCCTCCTGATCTAAGAGTTAACCAATGAACGCATCTCGGATGCCTCCCTTCCGTTGTATATATGCATTTTTTCAGTGGGCGTTGTATATATACATGAACATCATCAATAAATATTTTACGGTTTTTTAAGACAACAAAGATTTTACAGTTGAATGATTTCATGCCCTACGGGTCATGCCCATACTCTCCTATTGGGTTTAACACAAAAGAGTTTAGGGCTTGTTTGATTCAAAGGAATTCATAGGATTCTTGAAGGAATTTATCCCATAGGAAATTTTCCTTTAGTAGTGGTTTGATTCATAGGATTGATTCCTATAGGAATTTTTCCCATAGGAATCTTTGTACTACTTCCTATAGGAAATATAACATCACTCCAAGCTCTTTTTACAATTCTCTTGGTGGAATCAAACAAACTTTGCTACAAACCAAATCCTATAGGATTGAAATGCACATGACATAGCAATCCTATATTTTTCCTATTCCTATGGATTTCTTACCCTTCAAATCAAACAAGCCCTTAGATTCCTTGGGCTGGGCTACATGAGGGTGTACTGATATTTTGGGCGTATTTGGTCTCCTGCATGCCACTCGGTCAGATCCGTTGGGTGTAAAAACGAGGGTTTGGTGAGCCGAGCCGAGTCTTTGTTGTTGAACCGTACGAAACTTAAAGCAGTGCTCAGCCACATCCTATCCTAGAGAACAGTTGTTTCCCTCGTTTCCGCTGGCCAGCCCTCCTGATGCAAGTCTGCGAAAGAGGCTCGGTGTGAGTGCGTCCTCACCTAACTTATACTCCTCCATATATTCATCATAACCACGCTTTGATTAAAAGTAATTTCTTCATGAAAGATGTGCGACTCGAAGAGTAGATTCCATTCCCATACTCAGTTTCAAGTTTCGTGGTTTAAAACTTTGAATTTTGGACGGATGTTTGCCTCTTTTGTAAACGAATTTGTCAAATTTGCCACGCTCCGTCGATCGTTTTAAGTTTCTTTTGACGAGTAGTTTCATATTGCCGTATCCCGCAACTTTTATGTTGGGACTTTTTTGTTTCGCATGACATATACGAGCAGATCTTACATGGTATATATATGCTTATTTAGACAGTGTTCTTCAATCTTCTCTCACATGTTTTTCAATCTTCTCTCACATGTTTTTCAACATCCCAGACCTTATGAAGTAGTAGATGTTCATGGTCGATGAACTCCACTGCTCGTTCTCATGAACTCCAGTCTATTTGTGCTCTAAACTCCGCCGTTCGCTGTTTAGACTGTGATTCGTGTATGTATGTTCTTCAACCTCTCTATTTTTTTGCTAAGCCTTCACAACTTGCCGCCATGAACTTCGTCGTGTTCATGTGTACACGGTAACCTCCTTTCACGCCGTCCGCCGCCAAACCACCGCCGTGTCGCGCCAGTGTACTTCTTGCCCGGTAAGTTCACCACGTAGCAATGCGGTGAGAGCATAAGAAAACTGAAAATACAACCAAACGCCTGTTTTTCTGCTCCCCAGATGCGGGCAAAGCTCGATACAAACAAGCAAATGAGGGTGCACAACATGGTTTTTGTTACATTTGCCACAAATACAATTGACCTAAAACTCATGCAGAAAACGAAACACACCCTTTATATTATATACAGATACCAGCACTGTGCTGGGTGGGCATAAAAAACCGATAACCAAACACCGAACCGAAAAAACCAAAACCGAAACCGAATAGACCATGATCGAAATGACCGATTAGTAATTTGGTTATCACATCTTACTAACCGAATTTAATTAGGTAAATTCGGTCCTTTACGTTGGTTAACCGAACAGACCGAACTAACCGGAATATGTCTTTTATCTGTGCAGTTCGTAGGCCCAGCCCATTATACAGCGGACAAAAATGCAAAGCAGCCACTTGCATTGCTCCATTGTCTAAAAAAAAACATGCATCGCTCCAGCAATTAATTTTAGGATCAGTTCCGATGATAGGATAAAATATTCTGGAGGCTCTAGCGGGTGCATGCACGATTAATTTAGGATAACTACGGCGTACTCGTGCATGCAAGATTAATTTTAGCAATCAGCAATAAAGGAGGGTGCATGCAGGATTAATTTTACCAGCAGGCTCTGGCGGCCCGTGGACCGTGGTACTAGACTACTAGTGGCCTTCTCGAGGCTCGATTACAAGCATGTTGCTTACCTAGTTCGGTCAGTTCGGTGTAACCGAACACCGGACCGAAATTTTCAGTGGACCGAACCCTCGGTTCCTAAATATTCTCACATTAATTCGGTCATGATTTTTAGAAGACCGAAATACTTAAAAACCGAATTAACCGGACTGAATAAACCAATATAACCGAATGCCCGCATCGAAGAATTGTATCATGTCCAAGCTTCTCGTCCTTGCTTCCTGCTCTAGTTTCCCATCTCTTTGCTTTTGCTGGTTCCTCATCTCAAACTGATCCGGTTCGTCACATCCCCTGTGATGAGTTGTGACAATGATCTGTGTCTGCCTCTTGATTACTTCTAACAATCGTGGCCTTCCTGGCCAACAAATATGTATATTCGTGCACATCTACTATTTACTCCGTTTTGAATACTAAATTTGTGTCAATTAATTCAGAATGAAGGGAGTATATATCATCTTACAAGCGCGCTCCCCGCGACCCACGTTTGAGCCTCAGACTCCGCAGTGTGTGTGCGCCTATAGCTCATGTAAGCTTAATTTAAATCTGCAGCCTGCTGGACTCAATTTTTTAATTATATATCATCTAATTTTTCTCATGCTATCAGTTTCGCCAGTGCACTTGTGATGTTTTCCTAGATTAAACTTTCGAGAATTTCTTAGTAGTCTATAATCTCCATGACAGCTACGTAATCATTTCCCGCGAACTTATTTGTGACAATTCGATGCACCAGAACAATAAGATGATGATATCACTCGGAAGGAACCATTATATACAGAAGAAAAAAAGAAAACTATATACATATGTACCTGGATTCTCGTAAGGAACAATAAATACAACGGTTGTAAACCTGCAGTGTGTTGGTCTTGGAAAGCAATTTGGTCCAAAATGAAGACACGACTGCCATACATAAACATAATCTGGAAATCTCTGCCTACAGGGGTAGCAACACTCATAGCCCCCCACCCCCCTAATGTAAAGAAGCATGTGTAACATGAACACCATTCTATCGCAACACTCCCTTGTCCTTTCGGAGCTGTTTTGAGTAAGCCGCGGCCTTTGTGTCTCGGGCAGTCTGCTTCCTCCGCCTTGATTGCCCAAGAGCTGTCGGATCAAACAACGGCCCCGACCAAGTTTGTGAAGTCCCCTTTTCGATGGGGACTACAGTACTAAAAGAAGCATCCTGGTGCTCATATGTAGGCTCCATATGGCGACTTGATCCTAAGGGATTACCCATAGCTCCATCCTGATGCGGGGGAGGAAACTTCTCACTTTTGCTCTTGGCATTCGCATGGGTTATCAACCGTCGCCTCTGCTGCTGTGGAATAATAATAAATACTGAGCATCATTCACATCATGCAATGTGTCAATTACTAAAATAAATGATACTTATCACGGAGAAGTGTTTTTGCTCTCGAGGTATTAAAAAAAAAAATATCTACAAGTTTTAAAAAAAATCTGAAAAAATCCGGGATGTAATCTCCAAACGTGCAATTTTTTAACTTCAAATAGATTGTACTCTGAGCTTCACAAAAATGAAAAACAAAATTTAGAGGTTTGAAAATAAGCATACTCATATCCACAATTTTGTCATTTGGTGTAGCTTAGAATACAAATTATTTGAAGTTGATTTTTGGCACGTTTGTAGAATACACCAATGGCTAC
This sequence comes from Poa pratensis, assembly GCA_947311845.1. NCBI lineage: Eukaryota > Viridiplantae > Streptophyta > Magnoliopsida > Poales > Poaceae > Poa > Poa pratensis. The sequence goes on along the minus strand of CAMZMU010000074.1, from coordinate 132,729,995 downwards.
ATTCGGTTTTTTTTCAGAATTGTTCGAAAATGGATTATTTATTTATTTTTTTAAACGGCAAGATCACGGGTGCCTGGGAGCACAAAATCTCGACTCTATCACCACAGCTTTTAAACAAAGATAGAAATGTAATAGGAACATCTGCAATGCCAATCATATACAACTTCTACTTACGTCTAGATTTGTTTGAAGCTCTGCATTAGCCTCTGGTGCTGGCCCTGCCCTGTGAGATCGATCCCGGGTTCTAGTCCGTTTTGCCACCTCTCCTTTGGCCTTTGCAGCAGCTCTTACCCTGAATAATAACAATAATCACAAGGATGATGATAGTACGCAAGATAGAAACATACATCATGAACGGTCCAGTAAAATCAAGTAGACAAATTAATTGATAATTATATATGGCCCTATTTCATGCCACCTTTGTGTACGCACAAATATTCCCATGCGTTGCAAAATCATTCCAGGCGACCAAGTTAGTTCCAACAGTAAACACTGACTACAAACAGGAAACAGTAGGCAAGTAGCTGCTTTGGGCAGTTTGCAAACAAACACAGAATAATGTGAGTGAGAAATGGCCACTTGTAACATCCCAATTTCATGTAACAAGTAAAACCATGTTCCATGACTGAAAAATGTGAACCAACAAAAACTTTTGCTTGATTATCTTGTGCTGATTGATTTCTTGTTTAATTGTGTTGCTTGTAGTTCAAAATCTTGGAACTCAAACACAAAAGTTGAACACAACAATGCAATCCACAAGAAATCATTATTTTCTTCTCACTAAAATCAGAGGAGTGATATATTAATCACTCTCATTTTATTCTTTTAACTTTCCTCTCAAATTTATATTTTCCAAAACCTATATTTAAAATTTCCTATATCTTTCTTTATTTCTCTATATCACTTAATTCACCAAACTAAACTTACAGATAAATTATCAAAACAGAACCACAAACCTAAACAAATGTTTATGAATCAAACTATGAAAAGAATTCAGAGAAATTTGAATTCAAAACTCGTTCAGGCATTCTGTCGAACACCTGACGAGCAGATTTTGAACTCAGTCGAGTTCATCTCGAATTCGACCGAATCTCTCTCACCCCTCTCACCTCTCACGCGTGCGTGCGCTGCACGCAGTGGCCGCGCCATTTGGCGGCTAGCCGCTGGCCGTGCCTCTCTCTTCCCCTCTTCCGTCCACTCACCCCTGCAAAAGAAAAAAAGGAGGGCAGGGACTGGCCGACGCCGTGCCGACCATCTGCTTGTCCCTCCGCCCCCGTTGGTCAGCTACGGATGCGCCCCGACCACCCCCCTGCGGCGTATCTCGCCTGCCCAGTCCGCGCAGGCCGTGCGCGTGGCCGTCGTCGAAGACCGCGGCGACCACGGCCAGAGCCTCGCCGCCCAGCCATTCATCGACTTCCCCGCGATCCCACGGACACGATGGCGTCACCGCTGCTGGCCCACGCATACGCCAGCAAACGGTCGAGCACCGTCCCTGCGCGACGGCAACCTACCACCCCAAGCTCAACCGAGCCGCTCTGCACACCCCTGCTCCCGCCCGTTACCCTAACGCCGTCGCAACCCCGTCCAGCACCGCCACGGTCGCCAATGGTGTGCTCTCCCACGCCCTACACCCCTCGTGCACCACGGCCACCATAGACCGGCCGCGCGCCTATAAAAACCCGACCACGTGCCCCAACTCACTTCCCCCCACTCCACTCGCCTATGTGCACCGCCAGAAGAACTCCACTACAGCAGGCCCTGCCGTGGCAAAGCATGGCGAAGCCCTGCCGGAGTCGAGGTTGGCGTCGACCACGGCCGTGTCGAGCCACTGCCTCTTTCGCCCCTCTCTGCACCCCATCCTCGCCACCATTAACACCGCACTCACGCGCGCTCCTTTCTCCTCTGTTTCACGCAGAGGAGCAGCCCCAGGAACACGCCGGAGTTGTGACGTGGCCGCGGAAGCAGTGGAGCTCGCCGTCGACGCCACGTACATCTCCAGCACGCGCCGCTTCCCCAGGCCACCGCACCCGGCTCCGCCGTCCCCAGCAGCCCCCTAGGTGAGCCTCCGCCCACCGTAGCCGTAGCGGACGCGGCGCCGCCACCCGCCTTTGGTCGCCGACGCTTTTTTGAACGTGAGCCGTTCGATCTCTGATCAACGGTCACGTACCGGTTCGTTAGGTGTAATCGCTGACGGGCTGGCCCCACCGGTCAGCGTTTTAATCAATTCGCGCGCGGGAAATTTATTCCCATAGCCACAGACGGGTAGGCCCGACCCGTCAGGGTTTTCAACATTATCCATAGTGCTGTTTAAATCAAATAATTTGAAAACTCTGAAATCAGTACTGTACTCAAACTTTGAAAATTGATAACTCAAGATTTACAAGTCCAATTAAATCAAACTCAACTGTTTTGGAAAGCTTATGAAATTGTATGTGCATATATGCTAGTTTCATCCTGTTTAGAGTAATATTAATTGCATGCTAAAGCTAATTAGCTTAACTTGTTTGTTTCTGATACTCTGTTAATCCAAAAATAGTGAATCCAATTTTGTTATCTTAGTATTAGCTTAGCTACCCTAATTTTTGTAGATTTAATTAAGCAACATTAATTGCTTAGCTTTAAAATGAAATTATATAACCTTTCTGGACTAAAACATTTTTAGTTGAATAATGCTTAGTCCAAATGAATTAAATCCAATTGTCTGGATTTATCAGTACTGTGCAACTAAAAGGGTTTAATTTTGTGATCAACAGAACTAAGTTAGTCACTAAAACTTGATTATTAAGCTTCTGAACTAAAACAATTGTTTAGGGAAAACAGTAGCTCATTTTAGAATTTTAGTTTGCAATTTTGTGATATTCTGTTGAATAGTTGTGTGATTGTTTGCGTTTGCTTGATTGTGCGAGTAGAAGAGAACGTTGCCGGAGTGATCGAGGAGGGTGGTTTTGTTGAACAAGAAGAGCAAGACCAGGGCTACTTTGCTGAGCAAGGCAAGCTACTTTCTGAGCTTTGCACCCCTATATGCATCGATATTTTGGGATACATGATTTACACAATGCATCTTGTTTCCAAAATTATATGAAAAACTATTTTGCCACATATAAGTAGAACTGTAGAAGCACAAATAGTGCCTGTCAAACTTAGGATGGGATTTATGTTCTTTCAAAGACTCATTTGTGATATCCTCGGCTGGATACCGGTATGCCGAGGTGTCGGCGAATGAAGTAAGAAAGTGGCCAGTGGTGGTTTTCATTAAAAGCTCATAGTGTCTGGGTACTTATGTCGACCAATCATAACTTGTGCGACCACTCCTACCCCAAATATGGGATAGGGCTTACCGGCTTAGTCATATATGTTGCTCATGTTAGTATGAGATACCTCAACAACGAAGATGACTCCGTTCCATGAGGGGATGGTTCGGTGACCTACCCCTGACCCGGGTCCTCGCAAGTGGATGGAGGATAGAAGGTGCCGCCAAACATCGCCGGGCAGAACTATGAGTTCTCACACTTAGGGTTTCCGACGGGGAACTGGACTGGGTGTTGACGGAAAGTGTCGTAGCGGCAGGGTCCTGTACTAGCGTGAGCAAAGGAAAAGGAAAGGCTAGGGTCGGTAACCCAGCTTTGCATACACCATGTATGGCAGGGCGTGGCTGACACGATGGGTTACCGAATGGGTGTGGGAAAAACGTACTACCTCTACATAGTGTAAAACTATTCGAATAGCCGAGTCCTCGGTCATGGACAGTTGGGAGGCCCTACCGAGATTTATGAGCAAAGTTTTGAGTCTTGAAAACCAAACGAGTCGAGGTTATGTTGCAGCTATACCAAAGGGTCGGTATGAGCTTGCCGGTAAAATTGACCATGGAAGGCTATGGTCGGAAAAAGAGGAGTTTTTGGAGTAATAATCATGATTAAATATTCTGGAAAGGTCTTATCTCTTTTTCAACAAAGATACAAAGATGTCTTGTAAAACTAAAAGTTTTCTCATAATTAAAAAATGATGCTAGTGCATACTCATGTCGGGGGTAGTTTGTGAAGTACATTCAAATGTACTCATAATGGTTTCATCCCTGGCATTATTGCGATGCCAGATTTCAAGGAACACTATGCCGAGGAGGAATACGGTGCCGGTGACGCGAACTAGGGATTTTCATAAGTCAGCTGCCTGTCGGGTGTCAAGACGCGTTTTGGTCGACTACCGTAGTTTCCGCTGCATGTTTAAGTTTGGCCCTTGAAGGCACCTATGTAAGACTTGGTCTGTATGACCGTATTTGTCAGACTTTGAATTCGGTATTGTAATGGATGTAAACTTTGATATTCAGTTCGGACTATGTGCAACGACAGACTGATCACGGGATCGTTGTGTTAAGCATAATCGGGTATTTCATACAGCTAGTCCGAGGTCTCCACATGAAAGGGCATGGCGTTCCCTTGTGTGGTTTTGGTAATTAATGACAATCCCTATGGACTAATGGTTGCATTGAGTTATACTTGTAGTGTTTGTCCATAGACCATGCTTGAACTCCATATGTTGGATTCAAGGTTGATGCCTTGAATATATTGATATAATGAAGTATTTGGCATCAAGATCATCGAGGTGTATGGATATATACTTGATATGATCAAGAAGAAGAGTATGTGATGACCAAGTTGTTATTCGAGGAGTTATCCGATGTTTGGTCATATGTGAGTTGAGCATATTGCAAGTATATCTTGAAGAAAAGGATTAGTGATCATTCATGATTTTCTTCAAGACATCGTCTATTGAAAAGAGAAGAAAAGATACAAGGTTGATCAAGATATTGATCAACTCACAAAGCTAAAAGATGTACCAAGTGGGATCATGTATCTCTTGGTATGGTAAGCAATTGTCCATATAGCTTTGTGAACTAACCCATGATATGTGTGTGGCATTTATATGTACGGTTAGGTATCTTTCTATGGGCTAGCATCAAATGAAGATTTCATATAGCCCATGAAGGATGACGTCAAGTGGTGATCGTCATCAAGCTTGAGTTGTGCAAGTTCAAGAGAAGTATCTCGAAGATATTATATGTTTGAAGCTTGCCACCCATTTGAAGATAATGGTCAAGTGAAGATGTGCCGATGAGAGGCTCTCCCATAGTGGAGTATGGGGGAGAAATATGTGGATCTTCACCAAGCGAAGCACAATCAAGAAAGGTGGTTCACTTGAGAAGATCAAGATCGTCATCATCTAGTCAAGTGGAATGCGCAAGGCAAAGGTATGATCTTGATAGGGTTTCTATTTTACCGGTCTCATGTTGTTAGTCGGGAGACCGGGTTATAGGATAGATACCGTACTATCGAGAGGGGCTCTCGACTAAAGCTTAAGCGTATCAGTTGGAGAGAGCTCAAACCTTTGCATACTTGGCATCATCATTTTTCTTGGTCCTTATTTGGTTTTTTCGTTGGGTTTTGGTTCTTGTCGTGATCTTCATGACAAGCCCAAGTTCTTGAAAACGGATTTTTGTTTGAAAACTTGTTGCGTTTTCGTGTCGGAAATATTATCGGTTTATCCGTGAGGAAAGTTCCACACCTTCATATGTGTGTCAACTTAACTCTTTTATGGTTCTTAATATTCCCACTTTTTGTAGCAAAGCTCTCGTCGTTATCTTTACAACAAAGTTGGTTTCATCTCATTTGGAGTTTTCTCGCAAAAGTTATTGAGTTTGCAGTTTTGCTGTTTTCCAGGCCGGAGTCTCCGGTGCCCAGGACCGGAGTCTCGGACTCAGAGCTTTTTCTCGGAGAGTGTTTTTGGAGGTTCAGCTCCTGGCCTAGGCCGGAGTCTCCGCCCCTGGTCCGGAGTTTCCGGCCCCTGTGGCCGGAATCTTTGCCCGAGCTGCTCCGTGGCTGAAGTGGTTCACCCCCTGGTGGGGGCCGGAGTTTTCGCCCCCAGGGGGCCGGAGTATTCGCCCCAGGCCAGAGTCTCCGGTCACTTGGGCCGGAGTCTCCGGTGTTAAACTGGCTGCAACGGCTCTTTTTCTGGGAGGGGTATAAATACCCCTCCACCTACCTCCAGCCAGCTCTGCCCAGCCTGATTTGTTTTCTCTCTCCTCCATTGTTGCAAGCTCAAAACTATTAGATCTCCAATCCCCCACCCAAACTCGTTGATCTTTGGAGGATTGAAAGAGAAGACCTAGATCTATTGTTCCACCAATCCATCTCTCCTCTAAGTGAGGGGAAGCCTTTGGATCTAGATCTTGGAGTTCCATTTGTTGAGTTCTTGTTCTTCCTCTCTTCTCCCCCCGCAAGCATTAGTTGCTTTTGGTGGGATTTGAGAGTGAAGGATTTTGAGCACTTCTTGTGTTCTTGCCCATTGCATCGGTTGCATCGGTTTGAGTTCTCCACGGTGATACGTGGAAATCGAAATTGAGAAGCTTGTTACTCTTGGGTATTTGGGGTGCCCTAGAGCTTGTCCTCTTGGGTACTTGGAGTGCCCTAGACGGTACTAGTTGATCTCGGAGTTTTGGTGGCTCGCGGGATTGTTGGGAGCCTCCAATTAAGTTGTGGAGACGCGCCCCAACCTTGTGATTCTTGTGGCTTTGGGAGCCGCGGGAATTCGGTGAGAGCCTCCAATTAAGTTGTGGAGTGTGCCTCATCCTTGTACGGGTTCGGTGACCACCCTTAAGTGTCCCATAGTGGTTCGTGGCACTCCGCATTGGTGGAGGCACGAAGGAGATTACAGTGTGCCATTTGACGGCTATTCGGGGATCACTTTGTGACTCGGCACCGCTCCAACGAGACGTAGCTTCCATTGGGAAGTGAACTTCGGGATAAATCATCGTCTCCAAGTGCCTCGGTATTTCTATACTCGAGCTTCTTACTTATGCTATTTACTTTGTGATAGCCATCGAGCTTGAAGTAATATATCTTGCTATCACATATTTGTTATATTGTTTAGCATAAGTTGTTGGTGCACATAGGTAAACCTAGCTTGTTTAGGTTTCGTGCTTGATAAATTAAACACTAGTTTTATTCCGCATTTATTCAAGCCTAAACCATAAAGAATTTTAAATCGCCTATTCACCCCCCTCTAGGCGATATCCATGTCCTTTCACCACACCCCTCCATCTTTTTCTAGGGGATATGAGAATATCGTTAGCTATGTGAATAACATCCGTTATTCACCACTAATCACTCCATAACTCCCTCTAACTAGCACAACTTCTCATTTATGCAACCCATGAAGTGGATAAGATGAAACAACGTAGGTGGTTGTAACTAACTGGCGTGTACAAGCTAACATGGCGCATATAGTATCATGCCACATGCATGTGAACACACACTTCCCTATTTCATTACGAAATTATTCATACATAACGAAGGACAATTTCAGCACAAAAAGATGCTGGATAAATAAACAATGCACCAGAAAATGATTAAAACACTAGCATGCAAGTCCAGTAAAAAAAGGACAGGATAAATGAACACACCTTCTAGCCTCTTCATCTCTCAACTTAGCATCCATCTCCTTGCTTGGTGGATATGTTGGCAAGCTTGATGGATCACATGCATAAGGCTCAGACGCAAAGAACTACAAAGCTCTCAGTATTAGAAATCAGTACATGAGAGCATACCAAGGATAGAGCAGATATTGATGATGAAATAATAGTTTACAAGATAAGCAGCACAAACATTGAGATGAGAACACAATACTGAAGCTAACTTGCTTTGTCATGGACAGTAATATTAGAGACCAAACTTAAGCAAAGTATACCATACTTTTTAGCTTCAGTATGTTGCAAAGAAAATACACCATGCTTGCTTCAAATAAATATTACTTCTGTTCAGAAATAGCCGACGACCTAGAATGTGTGCAATCAAACTTTTAACTTTGAATACTGATATATAGTGAGTTATTTGAATTTCTCAAGCAAAATCCCATAACTTGATTTTCCACTAAAAATATGTTAATAATATTACAAATTTATTTTTACTAACAGATTGGTCTGAATAATAATATCCAGAGCTGTGGGCTGCCTGCTGGAGACCCGGCCAAAAAACTTGGAACGACATGAGGGAGGACAACTACACATTAGCATAACTGTAAGATAATACCATTGCTACAAATTTTTAAGGGGTTATTAATACTTGGGCATCTTTTTATGAGCTGAAATTGTATTACTGAACTCTCCAAAATACAAGCAGGTGGGCCAGAACATACATGTGAATGAAAAAGATATTGCATTTCTTAAACAGATCTGGGAACCAAAAGAGAAAATTAAGAACCTTGAGTGGCTTTTTGGCCTAAAAAAATCATGGTCCTCAATTAGACCCAGATTGAAGCTATAGGGTTGTAATTATACTACACTAAATCTCGAATTATCAACTATTCTTTGATAGCATTGTTTGTTGATCCTACATGTATTGGCATATCGCAAGTAGGATTTTATAACCCAAAATTTTCAAAAACAAATCACTATAATCAACATCAGTATACTAAAGCAGCAGTTAAGAATCTAGATCAAGTCCCAGAAAAGACGACGTAACATGGTTTTTATAGTACGAAGATAGATAGTCATTTCAAAAAGAATCTAAATGCCTTTATGATGACACACTATATTCTTGATAACACCTCTTCTGTTTTTTCGAATGAAACAAGACAACATTGTGGATAACGCGACCTAAGCTGTGGAGATTGAAGGCATTGTGTGCAATGGGGGTGGCATGGACAGTAGGGGAAGAGGATATGGTTTGGTGTAGGCTAACTCCCTTTTTCTTGGGGTGTCGATAAAGCATTAGACAACAAGGTATTCACAAAGATTTATAGAATAGGCCCTATCATGTAAAGTCTAAATTGAATTAACATGACGATTCTTACCCAAAGCAATTAACATGAAGTGAGAAATAAGAAATAGGTATATACAGAGGATTCCTAAAACACGAGAATAGGAAAACACGGGATTGGGATGTCATGCACTCTTGAAATCCTATAGGGTCAGATATTACAGGCATCAGCATCAAAGAGTGTTTGACACACCACAGAAAAAACAAAGAAATTGTCGCAAGAGGTTTGATTGCATAAAGAACTTCCTCCAAAATAGATTGCAAAGGAATCCCTAAGAAAGACCTACGCAGGAAAAACTCAGAATCAAATCCTTCAAACATGCTATGAAATTCCTTTGATCCAAAGAAGCCCTTATCCACCTTTGAGTGGTCGTGATAGTGCCAACCCGACATGACTCTTCACTTTTGTTGTGAACTCCTTTTATGATTGGAGATATGAGAGATGTCGTAAGGAAATCAGAATCAGAAGCTAGACCCAAGTTCCAAACTTCCAGCTAGTGGTAGTCCTTCTGCAAGTTCGGGCAGAGAAGGCACAAATGCTTCAGAGAGTCCAGGCGGAGCAAGTGCAGATGCAGGAAGTGATTTGGAGACCCAAATCTGAGCCAAAGTATGAAGCCCAGTCTAGCAGGCGGATGCACGGGACTTTAGGAGTAAGTGTTCCTATTGGATACAACTTGATTAGATCAGAACAAATTGATGTTCGCGAGTTACAGTCAGACTAGAAGTCAACTATTAAAACAAGCAGCTGCTTGTGTAATTTTTCAATCAATAGAAAACCGTTTTTTCCCAAATAAATGCTAGTTAGAGTTTTGTCGCCCTTAGCACAACAAGTCTAGTATGAGTTATTGTGTTCCTCTATAGGATAAAAGGCTGTTACCCATGACCTCCTTTGCCCCTCTCTCAAGTTACAAAGATAACAAGCCATAACAGCTCCAATTAAGTTTTCCCAGTAGAATGATAAGGAAAATATATGAACATACTTCACTTTGCAATGCAGCTGTGGCAGTTTGACGCTCAGACGGATCAATTGCAAGCAGAGTTTCAACCAATGGCAAAGAAGATGAGGGAAATCTTTAAATGTCTCTCTG
>CAMZMU010000074.1:132523468-132627091 GCA_947311845.1 Poa pratensis | reverse complement strand
AGCAGTCGGGAGTTGAGGAGCAGCGCTGCCGGCAACGAACAGCCTAGTGCTAGAGGGTGCAACTTAACTTTGCAAACTAATACATAGCAAGCATGATACACGGACTGTACAAGATACACGGCATGCGCCATGAAGGCCCCTTAACTGTTGCGGCTAATCCGCAACGCCGCTAAGGCAGTAGGTGCAGCATGGACGCGGCCCTCTCGACCTCCACCACCACCTCGGACCCGCCCGCCTGAATCCCCTTCTTCCACAGGGCCGATGCCCGCCCCATCCTTGGCCGTCGTTAGAGAAGGCGATGATCGAGCATGGCCGCATGTGCTTTGCCTGAGGACCCGTATGACCAGTGGTCAGCCGTGTGGTAGAGCTTGGATGACGCATCACGTGCACTCGGCTGCTGTTGTTGCCTGTCTGTGCAACTGGCCAGTGCAAGGTGGTCGGGGCTGCAGCAGCGCGGTCTGCCAGGAGACGTCACCGATCTGAAGGATATGCGCCACCCCCTCAACCCGTCGGACGTGCCTGACGATCGCGCTGCCGGGACTGGAAGCCTTGACGGGAGATTGTGCTGACCTCGCCATGTGCTGGAGATCAAAATAATCACCACCGGTCCAAAGTTCCCCGTCGGCGGCGGCTCCCAAATAACCGATCTGTTGTCCTTGGCTTCCGCCTCCGCCTTCGCAAGCATGCCGTCACCAACTCGTCCATGGCCAGGCCGGCCGGCAGTGGACGCGCAGTTCCGAGCGCCGCCGCCAGTCACAAAGGTTGCCGGCCTGGCATGCAGTACACGAGAGAAATAAAAATAGGGGATAGTTTGTGTTTGTTACGCTGGCGGCTGGACCCAGGGTGAAATGGCAGTACAAGTCAAAAGTTATCCCATTATCACACTGCCACATGTGCAGAACCTCTTGATAAAACTGCCGAAGATGTGTTAGGGGGTGTTTTACCTGGTATTGGATAGTTGAGGGGATTAACTCCACCAATTGGGACCTCAGGGGCTGCTCAGTCTTTTTTGTGGAACTTGCCCAGTCTTCTAGATTTATTGATATTGATTTTCTGTAGGCACTGGTGTCTTTAACCTATTGATAAAGTCAAACTTAGAGAACTTTGACTTAGATCGAAACTTGTACGACATATATTTTGGAACATAGGGAGTAGTTGGGAGCTAATCCTTGTTATGTTGTGGCCATTACATAACCTCCCTATAAGAACGTATTATGTATTTAGTTATGCAAGTTTGCTGCAATTCAAGCAATCATGCTATCTCCCTCGGTTCTTCCTCATCCTTAGGCCCTCTGTTCACCTATGTGCTCAGTCCACCTGGCCATCCTCCTGGTAGTGTTTAGCCCTATGTACTAATGTACATGACAAATTGGAGTGTGCCAGATTAGACGAACCTCGAAGTAGATGCGGAAGTTGCTATCATCACTTGTTTGGATGGATGAAAATTCCACGTGCCAATTTTGATAATGGTTAAAATCACAAGTTTCTATTCTTAGTATTTGCGGAAGTCATCATTTATACATTTGAGCAAATAAATACTCACTATCAAACTCTTGTTGCTGTATAGGTTATTTTGGCTATACAGACTGTTTTTCTTTTTTGCCTAGTTAACTTCCTCTTTTGTTTGACTGATTTGTTATTTCTCCTGTTCTAATCATGCGTCATATGCGCGATTTAGTGAGTTCTGAACAGTGGAAGTACAGCTTAACATATCAAATAGGCATCTTGAATTGAAAGTGAAAGCACACCCTCCTTTTTATACTAAAGTAATTACATTCCTTTTTTTCCTATGTTTTGCAGGTCTCTCAAGTAATGCTAAAACAAAAGACTTAATTGAGATTGGCTCAATTATATGCTTCTGTGCTGTCCATAGCCATGGTTTTAAAATGCTTTTTGCTCTCTCTGCTGTTCTTCGGCATACACCCTGTCCACCTGTTGGGTTCAGTATCCTAAAGGCCGGTTTGAATAAGTCAGTACTCCTGTCAGTTTATAGCTCACAAAATTCACGAGATGGTCAAGTTTGCCGCAATTTGCATGGTATGATCTTGCCATCATGGACATTTATATTACAATATCTTGTTTGGCACTACTTTTGCTTGTTAAATGAACTGGAACATGAATTATAGCATGCTTAATGCTACTAGGATTTATATTTCTCAGATGCCATCCGTCTTCATTTGGTATACATGGCAAGAACTCTTCTGCTGACAAATTAAAAAGTGTATTAGGTGCAGTGCTAATGATTGTGCTGAAAAGGAGTTGCATGGGGATAGGGCTAATGCAGGACTACTATGCTTCTTTGATCTTGTATAAACTGTTCCACAGTGTGCTAAATTTCGTTAAAGGGCACTAGAAATTTCTATTTATTTGCTTAGTAGAAAATCTGAAACTTGGCTACTTTGATGACTCCAGATATCCACTCTAATTCTAAACATCAGTTGTCGACTGAATATATGTTTACTATGTCAATCTCTATTTTCTATTTTGCAGAAAAAAAGATTGCATCTTATCTTAGTAATATCGGCCAGAAATTTCTCTCTGTGTATCGCTCATATGGAACTTATGTGGCTTTTCTCACAATTCTCTTGACTTTATACTTGGTGACTCCCAATTATATATCATTTGGTTACCTTTTCTTCCTTCTACTTTGGATAATCGGAAGGCAGCTCGTTGAAAAGACAAAGAGACGACTTTGGTTTCCATTGAAAGTATATGCTGCTCTGGTGTTTATCTTCACCTACAGCCTGAGTATTTCTCCGCTCTTTGCACACTTGATCTCAAAGTTGGTTAAACTATATCCTGATCTTGGATTTGACCCTGAAGCCTCTCTGTTGGAAAATGTTTGGCAATCATTGGCTATTCTAATAGTGATGCAACTTTACAGTTATGAAAGAAGGCAAAACAGTGACAAGAACTTTGGTGTTTCTGATGCTTCTGTATCTGGGGTTCTAGGGTTCTTAAGAAGGTTGCTAATTTGGCACAGCGAGAAGTTATTATCAGTTAGTGTGTTCTATGCTTGCCTATCATCAATCAGTCTTTCTGGCCTAGTTTATCTGTTTGGTCTCATTGTGTTTTCTACCTTACCAAAAGCTTCCCGAATTCCTTCGAAGGTTTACCTAGTCTACACTGGTCTGCTTGCTATATCTGAATACCTCTTCCAAATGTTATGCAAACCTGCTCAAATGTGTCCTGGTCAGCCCTTGCATGGACTGTTGCCTTTCTAGGTTTGAAACATTACGATTCTGGGTTTTGGGGTGTTGAGCATGGGCTTAGAGGAAAAGTTTTGGTGATTGTGGCTTGCACCATTCAGTATAATGTGTTCCATTGGTTGGACTTGATGCCAACATCTATAGTACACGAGGGTAAGTGGGAAGAGCCTTGCCAGCTGTTTATCTCTTCCGATCAGTCTGCTAGTCCTATGAACAGTACGGAGGAAAGTAGTTTCTCGAATAAGTTTGCCTTGTTACTTTCAAAAGTCCAAGGTCTTATGGGTAGCAGCTCAAGTTCATCCATCAATTCAGGCAACACTTATCAGACACCAGAATCTGTCCAGAATGTGACCAAGGGCTCAGACGTAGACAAAAGGTACTCATTTGCAAAGATGTGGGGAATGTCAAAAGAAAGCCACAAGTGGGATAAGAAAAGGATTGACTCTCTGAAAAGAGAAAGATTTGAGACCCAGAAGATGACATTTAAGAGCTACATGACATTCTGGATGGAGAATCTTTTTAAACTGCGAGGTCTGGAAATTAACATGATTGTGTTACTATTGGCAAGTTTATATTGTTAAATGTTGTATCGATGTTTTACATCATGTGCCTTGTCGCATGTATTCTGATGAACAGAGATCTAATCCAGAAACTGTGGCCTCTTTTTGTGTTTCTCTTTGCTTCTGTCTTAATACTTGAGTACTTTGCCCTTTGGAAGGATGGAATGCTCTGGATACAGGGTGTCAATGATATTGAAGTCCGTTGCCACGAATGCTGGAAAAATTCACGGATTTTCTTTGAATATTGCTCAAAGTGCTGGCTAGGTATGTCCGTCATTTCATATCTGGACTTCTGCAATCTGTTATATTACTTTTCAGCTTAAACCAGATCATTTACAAAATATGTACATTATTTGACGCAGGGCTAATAGCTGATGATCCTCGAATGCTGGTTAGCTACTATGTTGTGTTCATTTTTTCCTCATTCAAGCTACGCTGTGACCACTTCTCTGGTTTCTCGGACTCAGATACGTATCGTCTGATGCGATCCCAAAGGAAAAATGCGTTTGTTTGGAGGGACCTCTCATTGGAAACAAAAAGTTTCTGGACATTTCTTGATTATGTGCGACTTTATGCTTATTGCCATTTATTGGATATAGTTTTGGCACTAATTGCTATTACTGGTACGCTGGAGTATGATTTTCTACACCTTGGTTATCTTGGGTTCGCTCTGGTTTTCTTCCGAATGAGGCTTGAAATACTGAAGAATAAGAATAAGATTTTCAAGTATCTACGGATGTATAATTTCGCTCTTATAGTGTTGTCACTTGCATATCAATCTCCTTATGTTGGGCAGTTTAGCTCTGGCAAGTGTGATCAAATTGATTACCTGTATGAAATTATTGGATTCTACAAGTATGATTATGGTTTTAAGATAACATCACGGTCGGCTTTTGTTGAGATAGTGATCTTCTTATTGGTGGCAGTGCAATCATATATCTTTAGTTCGGGTGAGTTTGATTATGTATCAAGGTACCTTGAAGCAGAGCAAATCGGTGCAATGGTCCGTGAGCAGGAAAAAAAGGCTTGAAGAAAACTGAACAGCTGCAGCATCTTCGCAGGTCCGAGGAGCAAAAACGTCAACGTAACATGCAAGTAGAAAGGATGAAATCTGAGATGTACAATTTGCAAAGTCAGCTTAATACCATGAATTCCTTCACCCCAATCAATAATGCATCTCACAATGAAGGCCTACGGCGCAGGAGGGCTACTAGGTTGCACAGCGATACTGATGCCCCATTGTTAGATAATGAGAATGGTTCACCAAATAAGGAATATAAGATTGGTAGCACGGAATCATCTCAGTCGTTTGAATTTTCGGTAGCAGATACAAAGGAGAACCAGACAGATTTATTGTTTGCAGGCTCATCTGATACTCTGCGATCACCAATCAGGGGAGAAGTGAAGAATTTATGCTGGGTGATAATGGTAGAAACTCCCTTGGCACAACATCTGAGATTATTGAGCTTGATGAGAGTGATATCAAATTGCATCCTAACTTACTCAAAGAGAAGGAAAGAAGACAACCTAGGGAAAACCCACTTAAATCCGCGGTGCAATTAATTGGTGATGGTGTTTCCCAAGTTCAGTCATTTGGAAACCAGGCAGTTACAAACATTGTGAGCTTCTTGAACATCGATCCAGAAGAACCACATTCCAACGAGCATCCTGCAGAAGGTGGCATTTATGATGTAGTAGAAAATCAGAGGGAAACACAAGATGACCAGTTGCGGAGAACACATTCAGAGAGCTTGGGAACTGCAACAGAATCCTCAGCAAACATGCCAATTGGTGTAATCTTTCGGTATATATGGTACCAGATGCGAAGTAATTATGATTATGTTTGTTATTGCTGTTTTGTTCTGGTTTTTCTGTGGAATTTTAGTTTGCTCTCAATGGTCTATCTTGGAGCACTTTTCTTGTATGCTCTTTGTGTCAACTATGGGCCAAGTTACTTATTTTGGGTCATTGTCCTGATCTACACTGAGCTCAACATTCTATCACAGTATATATATCAGATAATTATCCAGCACTGTGGTTTGAATATACATTTGCCTCTTCTCCAGAGATTAGGTTTCCCCGACGATAAAATAAAAACATCCTTTGTTGTTAGCATATTACCTCTGTTTTTGGTATATATATCTACTCTCTTACAGAGCTCAATCACAGCAAAAGATGGCGAATGGGTTCCTGTAACAGAATTCAGTTTTCTTAGTGCAAGAATACACATTGAAGAGAAATATTATATACATACAACTGGAAAGATAGGCTAAAAAGTTTGCACATGCCTGTGATGAATCTTATAAGGATGATTGGGAGAGGCTTATCTAGATATTGGATGTCACTAACACAGGGAGCTGAATCTCCTCCATATTTTGTACAAGTTACAATGGAAGTGAACCAATGGCCAGAAGATGGAATCCAACCGGAGAGGATAGAGTCAGCAATAAATAAGGTGCTTGTGACAGCCCATGAGAAAGATGTCAATCTAATTCGCCTTCATCATGCCATTCTTCTAGCCGAGTTCGGATTCAAAGTATTGAGCGGAGCAAAGAAAATTCTAGTATGGCTCTTGCTGTACTAGAAGTTGTTTATGCTGCTCCAATAGAATGCCAGTCAGCTGGATGGTACAAATCACTTACTCCGGCGGCTGATGTAGAAAGGGAGATTCATGACTCACAAAAGGCCGGCCTTTTTGAAGAAATAAATTTTCCTTACCCAATTGTCTCAGTGATTGGTGGTGGTAAAAGAGAGATAGATCTTTATGCATATTATTTTGGTGCTGACATGGCAGTTTTCTTTCTAGTTCTCATGTTCTATCAATCTATTCTAAAAAACAAGAGTGAAATTTTGGAAGTTTATCAGCTAGAAGACCAATTCCCTAAAGAGTTTGTTTTCATCCTAATGGTGAGCCCATCTTTCAATTTACATGGTTATTATTGCAGTTGAATGCTGTTGTACGTTTCTCTGCTTAGATTTCTAATGCATGCTATTTTAATTTTGCAGATTCTCTTTTTCTTGATTGTGGTTGACCGCATATACTTATGGTCATTTGCCACGGGAAAAGTTGTTTTCTATCTTTTTAATCTTGTCCTCTTCACGTACTCGGTCACTGTGTATGCTTGGGGAATGGAGCTAGCCCACAGGGATGTTGGAGGATTTGTTCTACGTGCCATTTACCTTACAAAATCAATTTCCCTCGCACTGCAGGCTTTGCAGATCAGATATGGTATCCCTAACAAAAGTAACTTGTATCGACAATTTTTGACTAGCAAAGTAACACAAGTAAACTATTTGGGTTTTCGGCTATATCGTGCTTTACCATTCTTGTATGAGCTTCGGTGCGTCCTTGATTGGTCTTGTACGACAACATCGTTAACCATGTATGATTGGCTTAAGGTACATATCAGTTCTTGATCTGTTTATGCAAGCACGAGGTTAATTCTGCCATAAATTATTAGCATATTGGCGCTCAAGTCAACTTGGTACTATAGTTTCTTGTGAGTGGTACTATTTTTTTTGTTCTTTTTAGATCATCGATCAATTGGTCCTAGTACAACTAATACCCAATATTTTTTACTTTTAAACCCATTTAATCCTGTATGATGGATCAACTTTTGCCGTTTTGAACTGTAGCATTTCATATTTAAAAGGGTAGTTTTAAAGCACTGTCGAAAGTTGTTGAACATGTTTGATATTGGTGATCTGCATTGAATGGTTTAGTGTACTTCATCACGAATCGCGATGAAGTACACTAATCCATTCAATGCAGATCACCAATATCAAAGCAGATTCTTCGAACTAGTCCACAGTTAAGAATTAACTGTTCTTTTTCATTTTCTATTTTAATATTTTCTTTTGATATTTTCGTTTCTTTTTATGTTCAAAGTATGTTCATATCATGGAAAAAAATCATGTTTAAAAAAAATCCATTTTTTAATGAAATTTTCACATTTAATAAATATTCATTTTCTGAAAAATCATAATTTGGAACAATAATGTATACAGTTCCATAAAATTGTTCACCTATGTTAAAATACATATTCATGAGTTTCAGTTTTGAATTTTGTAGACTTCTATAGTCTGAAATTGCACTTGAAGCTCTGCTTGGCAATTAGCTAGCCTATTTGTAGTCTCAGAATACAAAGTTAGTCCAACGCTACTTGCTCACCTGATTCCTCTTATTTAAGGGTTCAGTGAAAGGCAGACTTCGTCTGTCTCAGATAAATCTGAAATTAGCAGTTTCGCATATACTTTTTTTTGCATGCAATGTACCATGAAGTTGAACATAAACTTTTTAGGTATCTGTTACATATAACGTTGATGATATTATTTTATACACAATAATGTATCTCTTCACTATATTACCTGTATTTAGATTTTTGCACTAATGTATTAATTGCTGGAATATAGCAAATTTTGGCATCTGATATTTTTGTTCCTCTGCACAGCTGGAGGACATATATGCCAGCTTGTTCCTTGTGAAATGTGATACAATTCTAAATAGGGCAAATCATCAACACGGGGAAAAGCAAACAAAAATGACAAAATTCTGTGGTGGGATATGCCTATTCTTTGTACTTATTTGTGTTATTTGGGCTCCAATGTTGGTACGTGAATGCAATACCATTCCAGAATAGTTACACTAATGTGTTTTTCCAGTTCTTCACTGTATATGCATACCTTTGAGTTTCAATTGCACGAAAAGAATTACTGCATCTTTATTGAGTGTAGATTGTGTGCTCAAGTGTGCAAGTGTCTGCTAGAACATGCTAGACTGCACAATTTCATCCGAAATATCTCTGTTGTGATAATGAAGGAAAACAGAGAGTAAACCCTATTAGGGGCACCGTTGTTCACTTATCTCTTGTTCTGTTTTCATCGCACATGCCAGAAATGGTCATACTTTCGGATGAAATGATGCATGCTCACATGTTATGTCCTGAACTGGAATATTTTCACAATTCAGAACTTGGGGGTGCCTCACGGGACATTATGTGTGAGTGCACCCCTGAGCATATCCGTCCTAACCTTTATCGGCTTCTGATGTTAGGTATTCCGTGTCTGGTAGAAAGTTATGCACTGTTTGTTGGACCATGGGAATGCTGGTAACCTTTTCTTTGGCATGCCTAGCTAGGCCATTTAGTTAGCATGTGTACCCCGTTATACACGGCCTTGTGTGATACTGTTTCTAGTTACAAATTAGCACCGTGCTTGTGGATCCTCTCCTTGTTCATGTACTATATTTATTTTCCCATAGCACTGGTTTTTAGGAGCAACTGACACCTGCTTGCATGCAATATTGGCTTGACATTATCATTTAGCAGCGTACCATGATACTGTGTCATGTACTGTTCCAGTGCAATGTAGCATGTGGGCTTTATTTCATGGTCTAAGATATAAGTCATTTTGTAAGAGATCGTGATTTGGGTTGGATTGAACTTATCCTTATTTTTTTAGTTCAGTTTATCCATATACCGGATCTGGTACGAGCATTTTTAAACGAGGCACTGTCTCTGTGGTAGTAACCCTACTATCTGTATATGTGGATGCCCAACCTTCTCTGACAGTTTGGACTTTTAGTTTTACTGGTTGATGCATGGAACTTAATATGGTATTGGAGCAGAGGTCTTCGGTTTAAATCTCAAATTTCACAGTTTTGAAGAATAAAGTTGCTTGCTCTCTTTCTTTCCACGTTTAGGCCTTATCGAGCCATACGTGAGAGGGGGTTTGGAAGTATATGTGAATTGCCCAACCTTCTCCATCAGTTCGGACTTTTGGTTCTACTGGTTGGTGCATGAAACTGTACTACAACCAAGGTTTAGAACAGCTTTCCTATATATAAATGTAAACGATTTATATCTGATGCTGCATAATGAGGACCTGATATACATGCATTGTACGATCGTGGATATCCTGATAATGTTGTCCGTTATTGATGCCCGATCTCCTCTTTAGTGGAAATGGTTAAAATTAGCGTCAGTCAGTTAAATTTATTCATGTGTGTGCACCAACTCTTATAAGCTCACGGGTGGTCTAAAGCCGTTTTTTGTGTATAAATTTATATTTCAGATTTACAGCAGTGGTAATCCCACAAATATTGCCAATCCCATCATTGATGTAAGTGTTAAGATTGACATAAAGGCTCTTGGTGGAAGGTTAACCTTTTTCCAAACAACTGCTTGTGAAAAGATACCTTGGAAGTATTTGGAGGCCTATAATGATGTCGATCCTCTAGATTACTTAGGGGCATACAATGTTGATGACATTCAGCTAATCTGTTGCCAACCTGATGCATCTACAATGTGGTTGGTACCTCCTCCAGTCCAAAGCAGATTCGTCCAATCCCTTGAGGAGACGGAAAAGTTTTTTGGAACGATGGAACTTATTTTAAACTGGGAGTTTCTCAGAGCTAGACCAAAAGGGAAGGAGTTGGTGAAATATGAATCTCCTGTCGAGCAGTGCCCGAGTGTAGATGATGTTAAACAAGTGCTCAATGGATCTGTGCACAGCTTCAGGATAACTGATGCTTACCCTAGGTACTTTCGGGTTACAGGATCAGGTGAAGTCCGGCGACTAGAGTCATCGGTACGCAATATTTCTGTAGCCTTTTTTTGTTACCTTTCCTGAATGGAAGCTAAATAATTTTATCTGTTCATAAGTGCAGATAGATTCAGTAAGTGGTGAACTGCTCTTAAATAATGAAACTCCTCCTTGGTGGTCATTCTACGATACAAACCCATCAGACTTGGCTGGTTGCCAAGGGCAGAATGGTCCTATGGCAATTGTCGTGTCTGAGGAGACACCTCGTATGTATCTATCGTGTTTCTCAAATTACTTATTTGCTCTTGCTGCATTTGTTGTTCATCCGACAAGCATGAGTGTTTATGAATATACTTATTAAGTAGTTGTATTAGTAGAAGTAAAGTTAATTTTAGCTGTTATTGGTTTGCTGCTAACAATTATATGTGTACTTCAAGTGAAAAAAAAACAATAATATGTGTACTTTTACTGTGCAGAGGGCATTATTGGTGAAACACTCAGCAAATTCAGCATATGGAGTTTGTACATTACTTTTGTGTTAGCCGTTGCAAGATTTATTAGACTGCAATGCTCAGACTTGAGAATGAGGATACCTTATGAGAATCTCCCATCTTGCGACAGGTATGCTAGTTATGATAACTTTCATTCTTATGTTTTCCTTACCAACCATAGAAAGAGGTCGATAGTTGCACCAACTAATATGAGTATTCGCTGGGTAACACATTGCTGATGTGGAATGCTGATGTATCGAACATTTTAAAATCACATCACAAAAATTGATTTCCTTTGGACAGAAAATTGTGCCTAATTGATTGGTATGTCTTACATTCTTACACGAAAAGCTAATAAATTCTATACACTAACTGTCGTGAAATATTGGGGTGGTTATGGGCGCTAAGCCAATTTAAAAGTCTCAAAAATAAAATAAAGTAGGTGGTCCATAGCTTTCTAAGGGAACATTGTAAGAAGTTTCAAGCTCATAGTTGGAATCAATTAGCAAGAGACCCCGTTTAAAAAAATAAAATAGCAAGAAAAGTTAGGAGACAAGTACTTGAGTTTTTCGTTGTGGTTTTAGATTTACTAGCACTGCATATATGCAGCGCTCATTTGGCAGAAGTGTAGATGAAGTCACACATACATCGAACATGTCATTGTCCAGGGATGGGAATCAGAGAAAACCAACAGAAAAATGGGAAAGTTGGTTATTAATAGCAAAATTTGTGCAATTCCTATAATAATCATTAGAAGTGGGCTTAACATTGTGCCCAGCCCTTGGATGAGAAGTACGAAAACAAAATAAACAATTTCGTATGGTTGAAACTAAAAGTATCCCACGTAACTGTACCATTTTATGTTGTTATATCTGTCTTCTTCTTCTTCGCCATTTTTTTTAGGTCCAGGTGTATTGTAAAATTTCAAACGAAGTTCCCAAACATAATAAAAATTACATCGAGATCCTTTGACCACCTAAGAGCATCTCCACCGGCATGCCTGGAATTTTGTCCAGCACCCTCCAAAATGTGTCCAGTTTGGGGGCACCACGGGGGATGGTGTTCCCAGGGGCACCCCCCCAAACACCCAAACAGTCGGCCCTATCCTCAGTATGTTCATATTGTCTCTCAAATATAGGAAATTTTTGATTGCATAGTCCAAAAATAATTTAAACATAGGAAACATAGTTATTTCAACAATAAAAATTTAAATAAAAATTTGGCAAGTTCAAGTGAACAACATGTGCCACTCAAACTACTCTTGTGCTGTTAGCGTTCACAAGCGCGCGGCTGATCATTTTGCAATTGATCACGAGTTTTTTCATCACAAATTTGTAGATGTGTGGCGAAGAAATTAGCTAACTCGTCCGACACACCCTGACGTGGCTTAGCAAGAGGGCCTTGGTACTCACAACTACTCATTAAACACCATTTTAGCATCTCGCTCACTCTCGATGATCATGATGTGCATGATAACACAAGCATCCATGATCTCCCACATCTGATATAGGGACCATGATAGAGAAGGGTATCGGACAACCGCAAACATGTGTTGCCAACCAAATGCCCTCTACACATCTTTTCGGATACTCTTGTCTGTGCAAAGTGAGAGTTTGCCTCACTAACAGGCAGATTGTCTTCACAAATGTCGATAAACAAGGATATATGACATTTGCTAGGTAGTACCCCTTTGTCGTATTGGTGGCTACTGATCTCATAGTTGCACGTTGGAGCTTGGCCTTCAGCAAGTCTCACATATACCGGTGAGAGTTGCAGAATGTAAGATGTCATTGTGAGAACCGGCCATATGTTTAAACAAGAAGGCCCGCCGCCCGCCGAGCTTCGCTCCTGCCCGCCGTGGACGCTCCGCCGCCGCAAAGCCTATGCCTGCGCCTGCGCCGCCCACGGCCGCACGCAGAGTGCAGGTGCAGCTGTTGCGCACCCTTGGGATCGTGGGACTCGACGCGAAGATCACGGCAGCGAAGATGAAGGCCTACGACGACATTTTCGCAGTTCCGATTCCCCTATCGATGCTTGCCGCCATCGCCAAATTGGTCGATCGCACGCTTCCGGAATCAATCGCCTCGCCCAACGTCGATGTCATCCCCACAGCGTAGCCCCCACGCACCAGTTCCACACCGTCGATCCGTCTCTTTATGGATCACGACATTAAGGTTGTAATTTCGAACGTGCGTGGCCTCAATGGCCGAGCACGCCGCCTAGCTGTTCGATCGTTGGTCGACCTCGCCGGCGCGCCCATTGTATGCCTACAAGAAACAAAGATGGCTCTGATTTGCTCGCCTGTTGTCCTAGAGACATTGGGCTCTGAGTACGATGAGTACGTCTACCTGCCAGCCCAGGGAACGCGAGGTGGCATCCTATTAGCCTGGAAAAGCCGAGTCGTGTCCATCACGGACACGTCCTTCACCACGAACGCGATCACGGCGAAGGTCAGGGCGTGCAAAGTGCAATGGCGCCGCCAATCCATGGTAGATGACAGTGGTTTACGGACCACAAGATGACGCGGGCAAGATCCAATTCTTGCAAGAACTTCGTGACGTCCGTGCCGGCTGCCACGGCCCATGGATGATCTGCGGAGATTTTAACTTGATCTACCGCGACGAGGACAAAAACAATGGCAACGTGAACCGACGCATGATGGGCAGGTTCCGACGGCTTCTCAACGACCTTGCGCTGAAGGAAGTATATCTGGCTGGGCGCCGGTACACCTGGACAAACAATCAATCCCCGCCCACCCTGGTACACCTCCATCGCTTGTTCTGCACCTCAGACTGGGAAGATTTGCATAGCGACTGCCACCTGAGCTGCTTGGCGTCGGTGATCTCCGACCACAACCCTTTGCTACTGGACTGCTCCCCGCAACCTGCAACGCGCAAACGCTTCCACTTTGAAGACTTTTGGCCGAGGATGGACGGTTTCGAGGAAACGGTGGCCACGGCGTGGAACTCGATTGATGATGCAGACCCCTTCAGGCGCCTAGTTCTACGACTCCAAACCACTGCCCGAATCCTGACCAGTTGGAGTGCACGGACAGTTGGGAACGTGAAGGGGAAGATGGCCATCGCCCGCGAGCTCATCTCGCGTTTCGACAAAGCACAGGAAGATCGCCTGTTGACGCCACACGAGGCATGGTTCCACAAGCAGCTCAAGCTCACCTACCTAGGCCTGGCATCAATGGAGCGCACCATTGCTAGACAGCGCGCCCGCATCGCCAATCTTCAAGAGGGCGACGCCAACACCACGTACTATCACCGCCTATGCTCTTACCGCCGACAGAAAAACTGAATTTACAACATTGTGGCGGAAGATCGAGTATTCACGGACCCGGAAGACATGGCGGAGGCTGCCTACGAGCACTACGATGCTCTGATAGGCACAGAGGTCACGCGCGAGCACTCGATGAATTTCGAGGAGGTGATCGAGCCACATGATCTGAGCGATCTAGATGCGCCATTCACAGAGGAGGAGGTCTGGAACGCGGTGAAGCGGCTGCCGGCATGCAAGGCGCCAGGCCCCGACGGCTTCACGACGGAAATCCTCCGGGCGTGCTGGGCTACGGTCAAGCACGACTTCATGGCCGTGTTCCAGCGCCTGTACGAGATGCGCGGCCGCGGCTTCGCGCGACTCAATCAGGCTCTGTTGACCCTGCACCCCAAGTGCGCCGACGCGAGCCAGCTGGGCGATTACCGCCCCATAAGTTTGATCCACCTGGTGGCTAAGATCTTTGCCAAGGTCCTGTCGCTACGGCTGGCACCCAAGCTGGACGCGATCGTGAGCCGCAACCAGAACGCGTTCATCACGGGCCGCTACCTACACGACAACTTCGTTCTGGTCAAGCAGTCCGCGCGGCTCCTAAATCAGCTTGGTGCGCCGAGGATGCTCGTGAAGCTCGATCTCACACGGGCGTTCGATTCCCTCGCCTGGCCTTTCCTCTTCGAAGTTCTACGCCAGTACGGGTTCAGCAATCGATTCCTTGAGTGGCTGGCCATCCTCCTCTCCTCTGCTAGCACGCGAGTGCTGATCAACGAGGCTAGGCCGCCAATCTGGCACCGCCGTGAACTGCGCCAAGGCGACCCCCTGTCGACCCAACTGTTCGTGCTCATCGTCGACATCCTCGGCAAGATCATCAAGCGAGCCGCTGAGCAAGGCATCCTGCGCCCGCTGCACCCCAGACGCGAAATTCCGGCCATCTCACTCTATGCCGACGACGTGGTGCTGTTCTGCCACCCTATTCCGACATATATCGCTGCAATCAAAGGAATTCTACAACTTTTTGGAAACGCCTCCGGCCTCAAGGTGAATTTCACGAAAAGCTCGGCCTCCCTGCTTCAATGCGACCCGGACGAATCGATGCCGATCATCGCTAGTCTCGGGTGCCCAATTGCCGAGCTCCCCATCACCTACCTGGGCATACCCCTCACGCTACGTCGCCCCAGCGCCGCTGAGCTACAACCCTTGGTGGATCGCGTCGCCGCGCGACTGCCCACATGGAAGGCGTGGCTGATGAACAAGGCGAGCCACCTGGCTTTCGTGAAGTCTGTGCTGGGTTCAATTCCCCTCCACTAGCTGCTGGCCTTCGCCCCACGGAAGAAACGCTACGCCAGCTCGAGAAGATCGAGCGCGGCTTCCTCTGGGCTGGCCGCGCGGAGGCAAACGGCGGGCATTGCCATGTCAATTGGCGACGAGTCTGGCGCCCGATCTCCCTCGGTGGCCTCGGCGTCCACGACTTGGAGCGGACAGGGCTGGCACTCAGGATGCGCTGGCTCTGGTTCGCACGCAGCGGCACCGAGCGAGACTGGAAGGACCTAGACCTGCAGTTTTCATTAGACGAGCGCAGCCTGTTCTTCGCCTCCACATACATGACGATTAGGGATGGCTGCACGTCGAAGTTCCAGATGGACAAGTGGCTCGACGGCTGCGCCATCAGCGACATTGCGCCTGAGCTCTACCGTTGCGTTCCCAAACGCCGGCGCAAGCGCACGACAGTCGCCTCGGGGCTCCAAGACAATGACTGGGCACGGGACATCCATGGCATGCTTGGCATTGCAGAAATCGGCTCGAGCACATACACTTAACGCAGGAACCAGATCAACTCATATGGAGGTGGACTGCGAGTGGAAGCTACACGGCGAAGTCCTGCCACGCCGCAACCTTCCATGGCTCGATCGCCTGCCCCGCCTGGAAGCTAATTTGGAAGAATTGGGCACCTCCGCGTGTCAAATTCTTCCACTGGCTTGCCAATCAAGATCGATGCTGGACCGCAGACAGACTGGCTCGACGCGGTCTGCAACACCCTGCGCGTTGCCCACTATGCGACCAAGCCCCGGAAACACTGCACCATCTGCTTCTCGAGTGCTCCTTCGCCCGTCAGACTTGGCATGAGATCCTGGCTTGGTTGCGATTCACCATCCCCGCGCCCAATCAGGAAAAGTCACTCTTGGACTGGTGGCACAGCGCAAAGCAGAGGATGCCGAAGCAGCTTCGCAAAGGTCTCGGATCAATCACCTTGTTGACGCCGTGGATGCTTTGGAAGCACCGCAACGACTGCGTGTTCAAGAATGCCCAACCATCGATCCCTACCATCATCAACAACATCAAGGAAGAAGCTAGGCTATGGGCGAGGGCAGGAGCGAATGGCCTACGGGTGATTTTGCCCCCAAGCTGGGATGTACACTGATTGTAATTTAGTTTATGCGTTGTCCCTCTTCGGAGGCTGTAACAACAAACTCCCTCTTTTCAATGGAATGAAACGCAAAGGTCTTTTCGCGTTTTCGCGAAAAAAGAACCGGCCATGCTAAAAAAATGCTTGCCAATCTACCACAACTTTAAAGTACCAATATGTCTTCTTTTAACATCCTCTACCAACCGATGGACAATTCTTCCATCTCCAATGCGTGGATTCAGACATACGGACATAGTCGTCCATAGAATGTGAGCTCTATATGCAAGACACCGTATAGCAACAGTGCATTTCTAAATTGGATGAGTATAAAAAGTGAGATGCAATCTTTTTTAACTCGAAGTAGTCATCATAGTCTCGAATCCCATGCACAATGTGCGCGTGAACACTTCCCTCTTCAGCCTAAAGCGCCGCCAAAATAGGATCGGACTGTAGACTAGGTTATCAGCAAAATATTCATTGTATAGCAGCACATGACCCACTGTTCTTGGCCGGTTCTTGATGGCTTGCCGCCTCGGCCTCAGTCCTCTAGGTTAAATAAACATTGAAGACCGTCTGATTCTCTTTGTCATCGACTACGAGATTGACGTCCTCTCCTCTTGCATCATTTGGAAAATTATGATCTCATCGTCGCTATCTATAGCCTATTGAGTAACAATGAATCAACAACCGAGCTAATAAATTGGTTGGCAAACGACCAAGCACCTTACATGCGGGGTGGGAGGGAGATAGCGGCATTGTGGCACTGTCGGTAGAGCAAGTTGTGACGGGGAAAACGAGAACAGGAAGCAGCGGCCATTCGGCCAGCCTGCGTGGTTGCTGCAGACTCTTGACGACAAGGGATGGCGGTGATGTCTCGATTCAGCAGCTACATGAAACTGGACGACGGAGTGGCGGCAAATGACTACTGGTCTCTGCCACTCCGTGCCTATGAAAGGCGGGACCCGGCTGTCGTACGTTGTGTTCGGGCACTTAGGTACTAAGCTACTAGCTTAGCTGCTAAGCTACGGCAGTGAAAACCCACTATGTAGATATTTTGTGCTGTGCTGACACGCACATGATGTAGAGGGTGATGCACAGGATTATTCCAACACTTACCCAACTAAGTCTGGTCCTGTTCAGTAGTATTGCTACGGTGGACAAAGTCTAAAGGTGGCATTGCCACATGCGTATATGTGCACCTCAGGTACGGAACATGACCCCGCCTCATAGTGCTCGTGCAGCCATTCCACCCCTTCATGGTTTGCTGTGGTGCACATCTGACAATACCACATTTTATACTTTATCCACCGTCAATACCACTGTCCAGCACTGGCTTATGTGAACTGCTTTCACAAATATTGAAGTGTGTAATTTGTTCCGCTCGAGTTTCCCAAATTCTGATTGATGCTTTTTTTACTTTGGTTAGTTGATTAAGGATATTGATTTGGTTAGCCTTGTTAATTGATCTTACATCGTCAAATTTCATTTTTCCTGCAGCTTTTGGCTGTGTGTTGGGGGCATGATGTTTGTCCCTCACTTTTTCAACCTGTTTAGCCTAGTAGACTATACCCATAGTGGGGTATTATAGGTGGTATCATACACTTCATGCATGTGTCTCCCACTGTGAGCGGCCTTATGCTGTAATTAGTAATTACAGTGGACTCTCCTCGCTGTAAGGATGCCGGCGGACCGTCAGTGGACGAAGTGGACAGTCTGCCTGGCTCATCAGAAAACGAATCCGTTAAAAGGGCTAGTTTGGTCCAGCTCCGAAGTTGTTAAGCGCAGTTTGACTAGTGGACTGTTCGGGATGTCGTGGCGGACGTGTGCTTGCGTGCCAACCATGCTGTTCATTAAAGATCTTTTTTGTTATTACTCTTACCGGGTTAGTTTTGGTTGAATTTAAGAGGGTCGCCAAAAAAATCCTGATGCTACAATGCACATCTCATACCTCAACGCATTTTTGTTTGGATAGCTGGAACAGTAATTTTGTTTACCGAATGATCGATGGTCTTTTATAGGTTGCTCGACATCTGTGAAGGCATTTATGCAGCGCGGGCAGAGGGTGAGCTAGGAGTGGAAGAAGTTTTATACTGGACATTGGTAAATGTTTACAGGTCACCACATATGCTGCTTGAGTACACCAAGCCAGACTAGGGCTTCCAGTTCTGCAAAACGAGCAATTTTGCAAATTCTAGTCCAAGTATTATACAAGGAGACTGACTTCTTAGGTCTTCAATTGATCAAAGTGGAGCCAGCTCACTCGTAGTTGTTCTGGCTTACTTTTTTTTTTTTGGCTTTTAGGTTACTTAGAACAAGACATGTAAATAGGCCTCGTAGTTGTTCTGGCTTAATTCACTTTTATGATAGCATGTACATAAATATGGCAAAGATTCTTGATACTAATTGACTACACCGAAGTTAGGTAAAGTTACCCCGGCGACTAATCTGTAATGATTTTTTAATGAGAATACTGCAATTCGTTATAAAAGATGACGACTGCGACACAGGTGCGGAAGCCGCAGAAGCGCCGCCTTCGCTGTGGCCGCGTTGGGGAAGTGTGCTCTGGGCGAAGGGAACGTTCGCTTTAGTTCGTTCACGACGCATTCTTTCCTAAGCTGTAGAATTGGAGGGCTCACACGGGAATCTCAAATGGAGCCCTAGCTACAGCAAGGACTTTATTTTAGAAAAAGTGGAAACTCGATTTTAAGTGTCATATAATTTCGAGGAAAATAGATCTATGGAGTCAACTATGTACACCACAAACGTGCAAAATTTCAATATGAAATACCTCTTATTTTGGGCTCAGCAAAAAGGACAAATCAGAAAGTCTTTAGAAGATTCAAAATTTGCACGGTTTCCATGACCCATATTTGCAAAATTGTCTTTTTTCCTGAGGCTAGAATATATGGTTTTTCGCATTGAAATTTACAGATGGGTCTTATTGAGTACATCCTTATATTTTTGTTTGATTTTTTCAAAACCATAAATTTATTATTTTGGCAATTTTTAAAATGGGCTTTACTTCGTTCACGATGAATTCTTTCCTAAGCAGTAGAATTGGAGGGTTCACACGGGATTCCCAAATGGAACCCGAGCTACAGCAAGGACTTTATTTAAAAAAAATGGAAACTCGATTTTAAGTGTCATATAATTCCGAGAGAAATAGATCTATGGAGTCAACTATGTACACCCTAAACGTGCAAAATTTCAATGTGAAATACCTCTTACTAAAGGGTAAGGCACGCGATGCCGCGCCCAATGTATATTGGAGTATAACATTATTTAATACTATGTACATATAAATAAGTGTATTATCTATAAACCTATGTGTTTCTATCTTATCATCTTGATTGTCTAGTAATGTGGTTTTTTTCCTGTCACATTGACAAACCTAATTCACTTCACGCGAAACATTATAGGTAGAAATATACATAAGCTACTGATATGTCTTGCTAGGTTTTGAAATAATAAAAGCCATTCTAATTAAATAATACTTGCGCACGCCGAGACATTTAACTATCTTATACGTGAAAATGTTGCTTAATAATTGAGGGAACCGTTTTTTGTACAAAAAGATAAAAAACAATTACTATTTGAAATTCTAAGACATTCCCAAAAGTTAGAAGAAATAGCATTAGACCGTAGATATATTGTCTTGATTTACCACTACCATGTTGTGAAACAAAACAGAAAAATTGCATGGTATTTTCTTGAGAACGTTCTTTAGGAAAATTATAAAAGATTGAGAATTAGCAAAAAGAACTTATAGAAAACATCGTTGATGCAACGCTCGTCTTCTCGCCCACGCTGCTCCATGGAGAACTCAAGATTCAGGTCTCCCATATCGGACGATGGCGGTATGCGGCGTCAGGAGAGAGAACTGCATTGAGACGCACGTCCATAGCCGCAAGTCTCGACGGTGTAGTGCAGCGGGTTCTCAATGGCGGTGCTGATGGCCGTACGCATGAGGGTGGCGTTGTCTCGCGTCGTCGCGAATGACATGCCAGGCAAGGTCAATGTGTTTATCTCTTTAAACATGGGTCGAATGAAGAGTGAGGTAGCAACGTTTAGTGCGTACAAAGACTGTGCGTACTTTACTGGATCGTTCTCGGCTCGCCGTTGGTTGGTTTTGCGAGTCATCTGATTTAGATGACGTGTATTGGTGTGAGGTTAGGGCACTTGGCAGCGATCAGGATCATTCCATAACACATTTTTGGCATTGCGATAGATATCGAGAACTTTGATCGCTTGATATATTTGTTTTGAGAGACTTAGTTGAAAGATATAATAAAAAAGTTGTATGCTCATTTTTATGCCTTGCAGATTCATGGCAGGAGGCAGGAGCATAATCTATCTGGAGGATTTTCAACATAAATGGATGGTAAAAATAGGGTGTACGGGCTAAGTGCTTGTTAAAAATATATCTATTTGTGCAAGCAACACAATTGCTGAACGACCCGAGACCAGATATCAGGTAAAAACATTTTTTACGACCTGAAACGTGGAACCACAAGCACCAAGCAGTATATTAGGACAAAAATTCACAGACTGAAAGTGCGGCCACAAGTAAGATTATATCTTTTTGGTGCTCTACCTTTTTATCATAATCTGACAAGTGGGGCCACAAAGTAGAGCTATCTATTTGCACAAACTAAAAAGTGGGGCCACAATTTAGAATATATCTTAATTTTTTTTAGGTAGCTAAAACGTTGGTTATAAACAGTAAGAGCTATATACTTTTATATTTCTTTATTACAACGACCTGACAAGTGGGGCCATGATTAAGGAGAAGCCTCTATTCCTAGGCATTATTACAACCTGACAAGTGGGGCAACGATTAAGGAGAAGCCTCTATTCCTAGGGAGCTTAGTATTCTTAGAGATTTGGGGCTCAACAAAAAGGACAAATCAGGAAGTCTTTAGAAGATTCAAAATTCGCACTGTTTTTATGACCCATATTTGCAAATTTGTCTATTTTCCCGAGGCTAGGATATATGGTTTTTCGCATTGAAAATTTACAGATGAGTAGAAAAAATTATTAAGTACATCCTAATATTTTTGTTTGATTTTTTTCAAAACCATAAATTTGTTATTTTGGCAATTTTTGAAATGGGCTCCCTGTAGCCTGAACTCCATATTGCTGCATTGACAGAAATCCCAAATGGAGCCCGCTTTACATAGATGGCTTCATTTTGAAAAATTTGGAAACTCGATTTTAAGTGTCAAATCCGTGTAGCACGGACCCTGAAGATGTGAGCAGGGGGTGCAAAATATACACTTAGCCACAACCATATCTTCAGCACATAAAATCAATTTTATAGGCCATTATCTATAGCTAGATATGAGGATACAACTAGTGAAAAAAAGAAAGCTTATTCTAGCCTTAGGTGCCCCAGGTGTGTCCCGTGCGTTATCTTACATCCTTTCGTAGTCCCGCGCGCTTACTTTTGTCCCAAGTCGTTATTTGATCTGAGAAACCAAATATCCACGAGGAGAATGTGCGACCTCCAAGCCAAGAAAAGGCCCTTTACCCTGCAGCCTGGAGGGGAACTTAGACTTTTGAATATGAGTGGGGCTCCTAGTCTAGGCGGCGCCTTCGTGGAGCCAAGCCGAAGGAAGAGCAAAAGGGCGAGGCCACACCCGGCTTCGAATAGGAGGGATTCCTACCACGCAATCAATCTCTTGCTTACTGAAAACTCTAGTTTTGTCGGACAACCTTGCTTCTTTCTTATAGCAAAGTGCTAAATCCATAAGCTTTCGTCGGAGCCTACCACCAATCAGTTTAAATTAGTTACTTAATTCCTTAACTACCTAGCTTGCAGAGAATAAAGTTCAGCCAAAAAGGCACAATAGCGCTGCGAAATGAGATGGAAGGGCTCGAAGAAAAGGTTCCGAAGTTCAGCCCTTTGACCCAGTGCTATCTATGTTAGGGGACTGGTGGAATGAAACCATATCTCATTGGTTTTTTAGGGAAGAACTCGTTCCAGTACCGCTACCGCTTCGAGTGCGAGAAGGAAGCCTGATCCCGAACCGTACAAGATAGTTACCACCTATCATACGGCTGGAGGCGTCACCCGAGGCCGATTCCTGTGGATCACTATAGAATCTTCTAGAAGCAAGCCTGGTTCTCCGGGCACTATGGTAGGACGTGGATCGATCATGACGAGAATGGACTTCTCCGGGTGAACGCTTTTTTGAAAGGAACGCTTTTCTCCCGCCTACTGGAAAGAAGGTGGTCCCGGGGGCTGTTGCCACTGGTTGCCTATGACATGGTGCTGGGAATGGATTGGTTGAATACTCCGCTGGGGAACATGAAGGTGAATTGGAACATCATCACATTGGATTGGTTATTGGAGAATGTGCGCTATCCACAAAGTAAGATTCCTATTATACGATGTTATCTATAGCCATATACGTGACCATCTAGAAATCAGTGTAGCTAGTAGAAAAGGATAGGATATGTTGAATTTAACACATAGATGAACACGAATGCAAAAATAGTAAATAGTCACGACAATGCTAGCAGTATTCTAACAATGTGACACCGTTATCCGTACTAATTAAGTCGATCTCCATGTAAAACATGTCATCCGTGTCCCCGTGTACCTTGCATGTCGAAAGAGGGGAGGATGAGGACGAGGACGAAGACACCTCGATCTGACTAAGCGTTCGACCTTCAACCTCAATGGATCACAACCGGTTAGTCACGGCCTCACGGAGCAGGGTTGTGCACGTGACGTTCCGATCGGAGGCACTTGCAACACCTCACATGGGAACAATATCATACACAATCTAGCACATGGAATATGTCTTTAGCCTTTCTGAAAGGGTGACATGGCATTTTCTTAGATGGGAGACGTTCGTCGAGTTGAGTGAGGTGGAAATGTAACGACTTAAGAAACCCGCTAGGAAGTGTGACGCTTCGTCTCTCCGTCTAGGTCGGCGACTCCAGGGCGACCTGGCGCCGGCGGCGTACGGCTGAGGCTGTTAAGCGATGGTACTTCTCTCCGGGGAACTTATCGGCTCCCCGGCTGATGGAGTTTGGGTTCTCCAATGGAGATTCGGTTTTGCTGGATGGTTTCAAGAGTCGGGCTCTGCAAGTTGTTCGCAAAGCGCGGGATCCGGCATGATGTATGCGGATGATGCGCACCAAGGCTGCGTCCATCCTCGACTCCGGCGCGAGGGCTGGATGTAGGGAGCGAGCTGAGGAGATGGGGCTCCTTCCTGAGTTCGGACAAGGACTTCTTCCCCATCGTTCTTCAGAGGGCTGTGGGAGGGGATTGATACCTGATCCGGTAGAAGGGCTCGCCACTGAAGACAAGGAGAACACCAGCGAGATTGAGGTATGTAGCACGATCAAGGTCGATGTGGAATTGCGGGTGAGCGGAGAAGTTGTGCAGGAAGTTTCAGATATGGAGTTCGGGGCCTGTGAGACACACTCTGCCGGCCGCCTGATGGAAGTTCATCAGAATATTGTGCTTTTTTCAATGAAAGTGAGATGCAACGAAGACAAAAAAAGGTTTTGTGATGGCAGCCGAAACCAAACAAGTTCTGCAATTAGGATCGGAAGTATTTCTCAGAATTCCAGATGTTCATGGGATCTTGGAGGTGTCTTGTTTCTCTGTGATGTAGGTAAATTTTAATTGCTTGCTTCAAACTCTGAAGATGACATGGGTAGTGTGTGACAGCGTAATGGTCAGGAAGGCCGCTGATGATCGTTTCCGTCCACCTCTGCACAACAGCACCGAGCTGTCATTTGCTGGAGATATGTGTATGTATTGGAAGAGTATTGAAGAAGAAAAGGCTGATAAGTATGTACAGCAATACCAGAGCAATGCCAAGGCACAATCTGAAAAGCTACAAAAGGAAATGAGAGGTGTTAACCAAAAGGAGCAGAGTACTGATCTAACTCTGAATGGAGGCAAGCTGAAGAAAGGAAATAAAGAAAGGAAGAATGGAATGGTGGTAGAGGAGGTTGTACCTATGGATGGTGTTGAAGCTTTGGAGGCTACCAGCCCAGGGGCCGCTGGTCAACTGACGGGGTCGCATGCTGCGCCCCGTCAGCAGCAATGAATTGCGTCGGTTGGAACTGTCGGGGAGCGGGGAATAAACCGGCAGTTCGAGAAGTTGTTGACCTTGTCAAGTCAACAAAAGCGAAGATTGTCTTCCTCTCTGAAACTAGACAGAAAGCGAAGAAAATGCGACGTCTTCGGAATCGCCTGGGTTTGAAAGGGTTTGCAGGCATAGATAGTGAAGGCAGAAGTGGAGGGCTGGCCCTCTTTTGGTGTGAGCAAATCAAAGTAGATGTTCAGGACGTGACTAATAGATACATTGATGTCCACGTCCAGTTGTCTGCTCATGATCCAGTGTGGAGGCTCACATGTATCTATGGTGAACCTCGGGTGGATCAGCGTCATCTCATGTGGTCGAAGTTGCAAGAGCTAAAAACAATTTCTGATCTGCCATGGTGTGTCTTCGGTGACTTCAATGAGGCCATGTGGAGTTTTGAGCATTTCTCGGAAACACCCAGACCTGATGGTCAGATGCTAGCCTTCCGTGATACCCTGGAAGTTAGCGAACTTGTTGATTTGGGGTTTACGGGTCACCCTTATACTTATGATAATAAAAGAGCAGGGAATGCAAATGTCCAGGTTCGGCTTGACAGGGCTGTTGCAGATAACACTTGGCGTAATCTCTTTGCCGAGTCGAGAGTGGTTCATAGAGTGTCACCATGTTCTGATCATTTGGTGCTTGTTCTGGAGTGCATGAAGGAGGAGGGCAGGACCGAGACCGACGCGCAGACACTACGAAGTAATGTGGGAACGGGATCCAAGCATGCCTGAGCGAGTAGAAGTTGCATGGACTGAAGCTGGACCCAAAGCATCCCTCGGTGATATTCGTGTGGGCCTTGGGAAGGTTATGGTCCAACTGCAAACTTGGAGCAAGGAAAAATTTGGTTCGGTGAGTAGAGAGCTAGAGAAAGCTCGTAATAAATTAGATGAACTGATGAGGATGAATGCAGACCGGATGGAAATTAGGAAGGTAACTGATAGCATGAATGAACTCCTCTATCGAGAGGAGATGATGTGGATGCAACGGTCTCGCATTGATTGGCTTCGTGAGGGTGACAGGAACACCCGATTTTTTCATAGCAAGGCTGTGTGGAGAGCGCGCAAGAACAAGATTAAAAAGTTGCGGGACAACAATGGTATTTATCACACAGATCATAGCTCTATGGGGAAACTTACCACGGATTATTTCCGTGATCTGTTTACTGCTGACAATAATTTGAACCGTGACCCCTTGCTGGATTTATTTGAGAGGAAGATTGACCAGGACATGAATGATAAGCTATGTGCTGAATTCTCTGAAAAAGAAATAGCTGATGACCTGTTTCAAATAGGGCCTTTGAAGGCACCTGGTCCGGATGGCTTTCCTGCTAGATTTTTTCAGCGTAACTGGAGTGTGTTGAAACAGGAGGTTGTTGCTGCGGTCAAAGATTTCTTCCGAACAGGCGTAATGCCAGAGGGTGTTAACGACACCACTATTGTTCTAATACCGAAAGTTGATGAGCCGGAGGAGGTGTCACACTTTAGACCAATAAGCCTCTGTAATGTGATATATAAAGTGGTGTCAAAGTGTCTTGTGAACAGATTGAGGCCTCTCCTGGAAGGTGTTATCTCTGAAGCTCAGAGTGCTTTTATCCCAGGTCGGTTGATCACCGATAACGCCTTGGTTGCGTTCGAGTGCCTCCACTATATTCAGCAAGAAAAGCATCCGGGAAAGAGCTTTTGTGCGTACAAACTAGATCTCTCAAAGGCGTATGATCGAGTAGATTAGGTTTTATTGGAGAAAGCGATGTTGAAGTTGGGCTTCTCTCACCAATGGGTAAAGTGGATAATGTCATGTGTTACCTCGGTGAGATACTCTGTGAAACTTAACGGAGTTCAGCTGCCATCATTTGCACCGTCTTGTGGTCTACGGCAAGCGACCCCCTCTCTCCGTTCTTATTCCTTTTTGTAGCTGATGGTTTGTCCAATTTAATATCCCAGGGAGTGTCTTCACGTGAGGTGGAGCCGGTTCGTGTTTGTCGGCATGCACCTGGAGTGTCTCACCTCCTCTTTGCGGATGATACCCTCTTATTTTTCAAGGCCACACGAGGACATGCTCAAATGGTAAATGACATCCTGAATTCTTATGCAGGAGCGACAGGACAACTGATAAATTGGGACAAGTGTTATATCTTCTTTGGTAATAGTTGCCCCGAGCCCATCCAGCAGGCTGTGAAGCAGGAGTTAAACATCGGTGCTGATGGC
The DNA here is from genome assembly GCA_947311845.1 of Poa pratensis. NCBI lineage: Eukaryota > Viridiplantae > Streptophyta > Magnoliopsida > Poales > Poaceae > Poa > Poa pratensis. The sequence goes on along the minus strand of CAMZMU010000074.1, from coordinate 132,600,290 downwards.
TTTGAGGACAAGTACTTAGGATTCCCAACTCCTGACGGCAGAATGCACAAGGGCAGGTTCCAAAACTTGCAACAGAAGCTTACCAAGCGTATTCTAATGTGGGAAATGGCTTCTCAAGGGGGCAAGGAGATCCTGATTAAAACTGTAGCACAATCCATTCCGACTTACATCATGAGTCTGTTCAAGCTGCCGTTGTCAGTTTGTGATGATCTGACACGTTTGGTGAGAAACTACTGGTGGGGCTCTAGCAATGGAAAACGGAAAACACACTGGAGGTCTTGGGACAAAATTGCTATGCCAAAAGATGAAGGCGGGCTTGGGTTTCGAGATTTTCATGTGTTCAACCAAGCCCTCTTGGCTAAGCAAGCGTGGCGTCTTCTCACTAACCCCACCAGCCTCAGTGCCAGGGTTCTGAAGGCTAAGTATTTCCCCAATGGCGAATTGCAGGATACAGTGTTCTCGGGCAACGCGTCCCTGGTTTGGCAAGGTATTCAACATGGATTGGAGCTTCTGAAGGTAGGGCTTATCAAACGCATTGGTGATGGATCGAGTACTCGGATCTGGAGGGACCCTTGGATCCCACGTCCACATTCTTATCGGCCTATTTCTCGTCAAGGCGATTGTCGGCTCCGCAGAGTGTCACACCTCTTGGATGGCAGAGGACAGTGGGATATGGCCAAGTTGCATCGTCATTTCTTGCAGGTGGACATCGATTTCATTACCACCATAAAGCCAAATCCTCGTCACACAGAGGATGTGTTGGCATGGGCCCCGGATCGACGGGGTTTCTTCACTGTCCGGAGCGCGTACTGGATCGGCATGGAGATGCTGCATCGGCCTTCTCGTGGCGCCACTAGCAGGGCACCGGATGGTCGGAGGGCCATTTGGAAATCACTTTGGGGGTGCCCTGCCCCCCATAAGGTACGCGTGTTTGCCTGGAGAGTTGCTACTAATTCCTTGCCGACTTTAGAAAATAAATGTAAAAGGAAGCTGGAAGTTATTGATACATGCATTTTATGCGGCATGGAACGCGAGGATACTGTCCACGCTCTCTGCAGATGTCCAGCGGCTAAGGCGCTTTGGCAAGCGATGCAAGAGGATTGGAAGCTCCCTGGCCTGGACAAGCTTATGCTGGAAGGACATGAATGGATCCTTCAATTACTAGAGCAAGAATCTGAAACGATAAGGATGGTGATCCTGATGATAATGTGGAGAATCTGGTATGGACGCAATGAGGTTGTACACTACAAGCTTATGCCATTTGTTGAAAGCTCGAAGAGGTTCTTGAACAGCTACATCGAATCGTTGTTATCTATCAAACAAGCTCCAAAGGCGGATCCAACCAAAGGGAAGACGGTGGTTTCGTATGATCCTGATTGCTGTAAGAAGGGGATGAAGAAGAAGGAGGAGCCCTATGTACTACCACCAAAACCATGGATCATGCCGGCTAGAGGACGGGTCAAACTGAATGTGGATGGTTCGTTTAGCGCAACTGATAGTAATGGAGGCCTGGGTATGATTATCCGGGATGAGAACGGTTCAATTATTGTGTCCGCCTGCAAGTTTCTTAGTTCATGCTGCAGTCCTCTTTATGCTGAACTGGAAGCATGCCGTGAGGGCATTGCCATGGCTCTTGAGTGGTGTTCAGCTCCCTGTACCATCGAGATGGACTGTGAGGAGGCAGTCCATATGATCAAAGAGGAAGGCATTGACCGTTCCGTGTTTTCAAGCACCGTCCAGGAGATCAAGCATTTTTTGCAATTGGGGGTGAGTTTTGAGTTAAATAGTATTAGGCGAGAGCAGAATAAAGCTAGCCATGTACTAGCAAACTTTAGTCGCACTTCGACCAGGTCTCTAACCTGGCCTCTTTCTGGACCTCCGGAAGTCCTGACAATTTGTCAGGCCGTTTGTAATCTCTCTTAATCTATATATTTCCCCATTCGCAAAAAAAAGAGTGAGGTGGAAATGTTGTTACCAGTCTAAATATATACATGAGGAGATACAGAGTTGCAACATAATGGGCCTAGTGGGTCCAGAATTAGAACCTGCATAAAATGCAGAACGGGCATTGATGCGACGGTTATCAGGATGTATGTTTATAGTTGTTCTTAGTGGTTGATAACATCATCAATGAAATCGGTTGCAGGGACGCGGTCAGCCCACATCTATGTTAGATTAGAAAACAAAATACGAACATCGTCAATGGCTTAATCAAAGTCGAAGATGTTGCGAATGAAAAAAAAAGTACAACACAAACGAGGAAACTGGTTGCCCCCGACCCACGTGACACGCCCACCCAAACCCAAGCCTTAGTCCCGTGTCGGCCCGACCCGACTGGGTGACCCGAAAGAGCCCAAACCTTAGCCGACGTGGGCCTTCTCATCTTGGTCTATGGTGCCGACGGTCCTCGTTACCGAAGGGGATGGAGCCTCTGTTGTTCCTTGTGGCGGCATATCTTGGTTCCCGGGGCGGTGGCTTTGGTACGTGGCGGTGGGGGAGGCTCGGTCCATCCTCGGCAGCGCGGCGGTGGTCAACCACGGTTTAGGGTTGCTTCAGCAGCTCGACGGCTTCGGCCCTGTGGCCCCCTAGGCAGCGGCAGCGATGAGCAAGAGTTCTCCCCTAGCAGATCATCCGACATAGCGCGGTGGGGTGGTGGCTGCTGGTTGGTGCCAATTCTGGGCGGCTAGATCTTGGTTTCGAGGATTGGTGGTGGTATGGCGTCGTGGCGGCGCTGTCACCATGCCCAAGGGTGAGCATTTCTAGTGGCAGCGTGGGCCGGGCTCTAGCTTGTTGCGTGAGGTGGTTGTCGAGAAGCTTCAGACGAAAGTTCGGCCCGACTCCTGCTAGGGTGAACTCCTCACCCTTGGAGGCACCGCTGTGGAGTCTTTTTTGACCCCTCCATCCCAGAGCAAGCTTTTGAGGCGAAAATATAGACCCGGTGGGGTCGGGCGACGAGCGTCGTTCTCGATGTTGCTTTCCTTCTTTGGGGGCGTCGCTTTGAAAAGATTGCTTCATTCTGCGCTTCCTGTTGGGTGGCCGCTCACGGCTTGCGGCCGACAGGTGTCCGGTGGGTGAAGTGGGGTCTTCCATGTGGTGATATGCGTGATAATGACAAGGCTGTTGAGAAATAGTCTGATCATGGCAAAGGATTGGTAGTCGGTGATACGTCCATTTTGCATCACTATTTTATATCATAATTAACTGTTATTTATTGATATATTTCATATTATAATGCAATTGTTATGTTATTTTATCTTATTTTGCATGTTTGACGATTATTGGCGAATTACCTGTCGGAGTCTAGAATCAATTGGAAAAGCACCGTCAAAATACTATATTTCTGCAACTCCAAAAATTCCGAGAAAAATTTAGAGAATATTATTCCACCACATGAAGAGGGGAGCGAGAAGATTGACCAGAGGAGGGCCATGAGGGCGCCAGACGCCCGTGCCCGCGGTCCACCCTGGGCCGCGCCTGGGGCCAACCTGGCGGCCCTGGGTCGCCTCCAGCTCCCCCTCTTGCGTATATCTTCCCTCTGACCTAAAACTCTCGGGGGACACTTCGAAGAACTATTCCGCCGCCGTCTCGGGGGCGGAAACCATAGAGAGAGAAAAGCTCTCCGAAAGGCAGAAATCTGGCAGGGAAATTCCTTCCCGAAGGGGGGAAATCGTCGCCATCGTCATCATCATCGCCACGGACTTCATCGGGATCATCATCTGCACCATCTCCACCGCCAGCAGCATCATCACCGTAGCTCCACTCCGTTATGCTGAGACATCTAGGGTTCCTCCTTGTGTAGTTTATTAGATTACTTTCCGGTGTTTATTACTTGTTGTAGTTGATGCTGTTGAGTTTTACCGGTAAACTACTTTTATGTCCAGATTGTTATTCATTACTTGATCACCGCTGATCATGATCAATATGATGTCTTGTGAGTAGTTTGTTTAGTTCTTGAGGACATGGGAGAAGTGTTGACACTAGTAGTCGGATTATGTTGAGTAATATTTAATAGTTTGATATTTAAGTTGTGGTGTTATTCTTCTAGTGGTGTCATGTAAACATCGACTACATGGCACTCCACCTTTATTGGCCTAGAAGAATGCATTGTGTATTTTTTTTACCTATTGTGGGGTTGCCGGAGCGACAGAAACCTAAACCCCCATCGGTAAGCTATTGCACAAGAGAGTGTAGGATCCCGAGTTTAAGGCTGTGGTTAGTTAACTCTTAAATAATTTGTTACATCTGCGATACTTGTAAGAAGGTTTAATCACAATTGTGTATTGGTCCAAATAAGGGCGGTGCATTAGCATAGATTCACCACAAAACAGTTATTATGCAACGGTACAAAGCGAAGGTGACTTGATAAAACTCCCTTGAGAACTGTGTTCTCATAAACATTTTAGCCATCATAAGTAACACTAGGCTTGTCCTTTGTGCTAAAAAGGATTGGGCCACTTGCTGCAATTATTATTGGTCTCTTTTATTTACTCACACTTTATTTACTTGTTATTACAAACACCTATAAAATAACTTGTCTGTTAGTATTTGAAGTGAAACCTTGCACGAAACCGCTTGCCATCACCTTCTGCTTCTCGTTGGGTTCGACATTCTTATTTATCGAAAGTAGTACGATACACCCCCTATACTCGTGAGTCAACAGTCGGCTTTGTTCCGACATGTTCGAGTGTCTTCGTGTTGGTCTCCCCAAACTGTGAAGTCGGAGTTGCTATATTCTGAAGCTACTACCTCTGAGCGACGTACGACGACCTGCAACGGTCAGATGGTGAAGATCTTTTTCGATGACGTACTTGCGCATCTCCTCTCAAGACCTCATCATCAGAATCAGAGTTTGCCTTTGCACGAAGAGTCGTCTGTTTGGTATAGGCCGACAAGGGATTCTCGATGCCGCTTCGGCAATGGTTTCTTTGGTGGGGTTTTTGTGAAGTCGAAAACGTTGTAGAGTGATGATGATAACACCAGGGGTAAACCTGCTCTGACTTCGGTGGTGGTTTGTGCAGCTTGTGTGTAAGAAAGGGGTGGACATCTTCAAGGCGGTTCCCGTGGGGCCTGGTCGCACAAAGGATGGTAATTGCACAATGCCCCAAGTCTACCCAATTAAGATAGGGAGCCAGGAATTGTGGATGAAAAAATAAGAAAAGAGAAGTGTTTAGCCGTACCAAGCAGGCACTTCTTCCGCCGACTCCCGCCAGGTTGACTACCTGTCCATTCGGGGGTATATAGGGTGCCCAAGGACTCCGGTCTAAGGGCGGACTTAATCTGAACTGAAGCAGGGGGATAGGCGTTGTATAGTGATGATGATAACATCAGGGGTAAACCTGCTCTAACTTCGGTGGTGGTTTGTGCAGCTTGTGTGGGTAGCCATGGTGGCATGTGTGCCCCTCATTACGGTCGTGTTCCTTCACAGTCGTCAATCGAGTTATTTCGGGTGATTTTCTGCTGATTAACCGGCCAGTTCTCACTAAAGAAAATGACAAGTCTTTTGGGTCGGTCAAAAAGAAATAAAAAGGGATTGTCTATTCATCAGCTAGCTGAAAATGCAATTAGCCATCAGACACATTTTTCCTTTGGCATTTTCCCTCTCTCATTTATCCAGCGTTGTGACCAGTCCGGTTTTTCAGCCAGCGGGAAAAAACCATCGTTGTTTCCTGCCCCTGAATAGTGACATGGTCTCGACTGTCTATTCATCAAATTATTTACTACTCATTTCCGGTTCAGCTTACTGGGTTTTTCGGTTTTTTTTTCATTTTGGGCCAGAATCAGCTCCGATCCAGCTTCATCTAGCAATCATCCAGCCTGAATCAGTTCAGTTATTCATCGGTAAAAATGAGCTAGTTCTTCTTAGCCCATGGTTTTACTATTGATTCATAGTAGAAGCATGCAGCCTGAGTACAACATAAGTTGGGAGACATTTTCCTACAAACATATAATAGAATAGTGTGGTACAAGAAACTTTACAACAAATTGACAGGTTTATATCATAAGAACTACGCACTTTCAGATAAACTAGATAGGAATTATAAAACCAGTGAAGCACCAAGCAACTTCTGATACAAATTAAAGAGGTACAAAACGGAACCAAGTTCATATCAAACGAACTATTTGACATGCGCTGATCTACTGCAAGTCTCAGATTACCAAACACCAACCATGAAACTGATCCTGCAGATAGGCATAGAAGAAGGTGCTCTTCCCCACTGGTTCATGACTGAAGAATACTGGAGAAAAGAAAGAAACAAGTAAGACGACTTCAAAAAAATGCAAAGAACACCTGAAGAAAACTCAAAGATCTTTTGATTCCTCATTTTCACAAGAGGACTGAAAGCTAAAATAAGAAGAATGAACAAGTAAAATTTGAATGAAGAATATAAAGAAATCATAAGCATGATTGGGAACTGAATTAAGATGGTGATTGAAAGAATGGACGATTGAGATATTAAAAAACGACTCAAAACTGAAGTTGAGAACACAGACTAGGACTGAGAAAATTATCACTTATCTAATTATATAACTTAGATATTGATTAAATCAAAACTGAGATAACGCTATAACCAAAGACCAGGGAGAAAACCTGACATTATGAGAAGGCTGAGAGAATCAAAGACTGGTGAGAAAGGGTAAGGGGCATAACTGCCATGTCCACCACGTCATCAAAATGGTGTTTTCGTGCACCACCACCGTCATGGGCGTTGCGCTTTGTTTCATGGGTGGCGGGCTGGAGGTGATTGGCCTGTGGCCCCGACTTGTGGTCGCCGCCGCTGTAGTAGCCATGGTCGGCCCTATGGTTACCACCATCGTAGGTCATCTTGGAGGTTGATCGGCAGTAGTCCTGCCAGCTGCTGATGTTGCTGCTAAAAATGAAGATACTACGTAAATAAAGATGATAAACTGGGCAAAAGAAAACCCAACACTGAGTAATGAGAAATGAGGATCAAAAGAGAAAGAAAAATTATGAAACTAAGTAACACTGGAGAATGAGACTAAGTGATGACTGGGGAATATACCAAATAAAGACTAAACTGAGGAAACTGAATAATACTTGAATTGTCAAAATAAAAAATAATACTGAGAGACTAAAGAAACCGAGATGAATGAGGAAATGACTGAAAATAAGACTAAAACTAAAAGCTGAAAAACTGAGAGACTAAAAACTGATAGACGATGGAACAGGGAAAACATATTACTGAGCAAATAAGAGAAATAGTAAGAATGTCTCATATTATGAAATTACTCGGATAAACCATATAGAGAATGAATAAATAAGAAAATTGGAACTGAGCAAATAAGACTGAGAAACATTTGACTAAGCAAGAAAATGAGACAGAGAAATTAAGACTGAAAAAGAGACTGAACAGAGAAGATTGAACAAAAGATGACTAAAGAAGACTGATTAATAAAGAATGAAGAATTGAAAAGAAAAGAATGATCAAATAAAGATGGACTAAGCAAATTAACTGAAGAAATGAATCAAACCTGAAGCTGAGCGCTGAAATACTGAAGAACTCAAGGACCAATAAAATAAGATAAAACGAAAATTTGAATGAAGACTAAAACAGAACATGAATTAAGACTGACTACACTGAATAACCTGTTGTATTTTTCAGAGAATGACCAAAACAGAATAGACTGATGAAGCTGAGCAAATTAAACTGAAGAAATAAGCAAATAAAGAAGAAAGAGAAAACAATATAAGAATGAGTGACTGAGCAAATTAGACTGAGAGAATGATAAACTGAGTACTGAGGAGACTGAAGACTAAAGGAAGAATGAGAACTAGACTGATTTAAACTAGAATGAGAGACTGAGCAAATTACACTGAGACTAAGAAATTGAGTACTGCAAAGGAGATTCAATACTAAATAAAGATTGAGAAGTAAATTGTGGACTTCATATGTCGGTTGTACGATTCAGAGAGCAGGGACACAATTCTTGGAGTCTGCATGATCAGAACAGAAGATGTAAGGTGTGGAAGCCACGCTTATTTATTTTGGAAATTTTAGATGGCAAAGAGATGTTGCATAATACATAATTAGCAGCAGATGTATGATGTTCGTTGGAATAAAATGGAATAGAAGGCATCTGAAGTCCACATACCTGCTCAGGTTCATTGCATAGAACAATCCAAGGGCCATAACTGCAGTCCTACAAACATCTCACTGGCTGTCCCAAACATGAGTAAAAACATGCAGATACCAGCCGCTTCACCAACCACAGCACTGTCTGTGTAAAAGGACAACCATCATGTTCTCGTACACTTCTTCATCTCCTGTCCCAATAGAAACAAGCCCAATTACCAAACATGCACCATGCTGGATAACCTGTATAATATGGTTCGAAGTAAGAAATATATACTCAAAATGGATAACATCACACGAGAAGGACAACAAACAATATGTCACCTTTGCGCTGTTGTTCCGAAGGCTTTCATGGAGGAATTGTTTGATTCCTTCACCATGGTTGGCATGAATCAAACCTAAAGCATAGAAGGCACCACGACATCAGAAGCAACTTAAACCAAAATAAGCAATCAAATCACCACTTACGATATGAACTACACAAAGAGCTTGATAATACACTGCTGTAAGTAAATGAATACATACTAGAAAAAAACTTCACATATTGTTTGATAATGAACTGCTTGATAATACACTGCTGCAAGTAAATGAATACATACTAGAAAAACTAAACAAATTGTTTGATAATGAACTGCTTGATAATACACTGCTACAAGTAAATGCATATGAAGTACACAAATGTTTTACAATGAACGAACTGCAGTTATTAAATGGATATGAAATACACAAACCTGAAACTACTCCAGCAGCGTCTCTCCCGGACGGATTTTGGCTTGGCCGGTGAACTACTATCCAAGTCTACTGCAAATCCTAAAAAATCTCTAACAGTAACATAAGCACATGAATAGAACAGAATGTATATCACAGGCATTATAACAAACAGATGGCATGCGACCAAATTTTCGTCAAATTCTCTGGGTATCAACCAGAGTAATCGACATCCTAGCTTCGCAAGCATAAATTCAAGCATCCAACTGAACGAGACGCCAAATTTGGAACAGAGAAATGTGAAAACGAAATAGGAGGAAGGGCAAAATTCACCAAATGCATGGAGTTCCTGGTTGATAGAAGGGAAGCTTCTAGGGGCAGCGGATGAACACGTTGATCGGACCCATGGTGAGGAGATCGCCTGCCTCCACAAACACCGCTCGACGACGAGGTGCCCACGCACGTCGTTGCCATGACTCTTGGCCGATGCAGCCACACATGGATCTAGCCGCCGTGGCGTCAGTGAAGGAGCCAAGGTCCTCAGCGCTGGAACCCGCTCGCACCGGGGGAGCCCAGCATCTCCATTCCATCGGCCACCGCGACGAATAGGAGGGATCCGAGGGAGTGGGGTGGGTGAGGTGGGGTGGGACGGGATAGGAGGAGGGGAGCATATCGTGCAGTGGAAGGAAGGAGGGGGCTACGCCAGGCACACCCGAGCGGCGGCGCTTGCCACCTCCGGCGTGGGAGAGCTCGCGCCTCCTCCTCGTCGCCTGCCTCTCTCTCTCCCTGAGAGAGAAATGGGGAAGAGGAAATGAGAAGAGACAGCAAGAGAAAAAATCGGTTCGACTGAACCAGGTCACAAAAACCGGCGACCGACAAAACCAGGGGAGACTGACATGGCCGCTCCAAGATTCGCGCCGAGACAGAGGTGGACAGCGCAGGATCTGGCTGATGGCGAATTGCAAAATCAGCTAGCTGAAAATTAGAATGAGTGAATAAAAAAGAGGTAAAAAAGGGATGAACCGAAGAACATCATCTACTCCGTCACTTTCCCCACTCCACAGCACTAGGCCAAGCAGCTTAGCACCGATCCATTCACTGCCACCGGCTCTGACCAATCTCCCCGGAATCACCCCCATCCCTCACCAATCCGCCGCCGCATCACCTCCCCCCAGGATCGATCGCCAGAACCCCGGTTTCCCATCGCCGTCTCGATGGGGTGCGGCCAGTCCAAGATCGACCAGGAGGAGGCGGTGTGCCGCTGCCGCGACCGGAAGCGGCTGATGGCCGACGCCGTCCAGGCCCGCAACGCCTTCGCCGCCGCCCACTCTGCCTACACCGTCCTCCTCAAGAGCACCGGCGGCGCCCTCTCCGACTTCGCCCACGGCGAGGCGCCCGACCCCAGCATGATGGCCTCCCATTCGTACCAGGCCGCCGTTGCGGCTGCCGCGGCCGCAGCATCCGTCTCTGCGCCGCCGCCGCCGCCGACCACCACCGCCGTCCTCATACCCCCCTCCCCGCCGCCCCCGCCCTTCATGGACTTCTCTCACGGCAGCCTCCAGCGCTCCTCGTCGACCCCCAATATCCCCATGCCAGATCCCCGGGTTGCTTCCAAGAACCACCCCTTAGCTGGCGCTGCTATCCGGGAGGAGGAGGAAGGCGAGGATCACGATGGCCATATCATAACTGACAGCGACGATGACGACGACGATGACGATGACGATGACGATGATGATGATGATGATGATGATGATGATGATGAGGACGACGACGACGACGACGACGATGATCACCACGAGCATGACGATTTCATCATCGACGATATGGTGCACAGGCAGCCGCTGAAGCGAGGGGTGATGGACAGTGTGGGGTCTTCTCCAGTGACACCACTGCCACCACCACGGCTAAACCCATCCCCATTGACGCCGGCGTCTGTGACACCACCGCCCCCCATGCCAGAGCCACAGATGGCTACCTGGGACTACTTCTTTGGTCCAACCCCGACACCACCACCCACCTTGGAGCAGCAAGCTGACGAGACTTGGATGGATAGGCGGGAGAAGGAGTCAGTTCCTGAGGTGAAGACACCAGCAATGAACCCGGATGTTAGTGAGCCAGCTGCACCTTCGCGTGCTGCTGAGGAGAGGCCACTGCAGACAGCCCTGGAGAAGGCGATGGCCATCAATGAACTTGCGGCAAACCTTCCACCATCGAAGCCGATTATTAGGAAGCCACCCAAGGCACCTGGCCCACCAACAGAAGTGCACCACCAGCATGCCGCGTCTATGGGTGCAGTTGAGACCCGGAAAGGGAAGCTTATGATGGTGTCTGCCAGCTTACTGCAGATTGTTTCTCAGCTTGATGATAACTTCCTCAGGTCTTCAGAGAGTGCACATGATGTGTCAAAAAAGCTTGAGGCCACTAGGATGCATTACCACTCCAACCATGCTGACAGTCGAGGCAAGTGTGGCTACTCAATTTATTCTGTAATCCGTAGTTTTGAATCTCAATCATTCAGGGTACACCCATGAAGTCAGAAAATCACCGTACTGCTGATCATTATAGTTATGGAAACAAGAAAATGTTTAAGATCTATTGAATCAATGTTCATTTTTTTTTTGGAAATTAAATTTCTGCTCCGTGGCAGTTTAGTTTGACAGCTCGATGCCCAATTTAGACTAGCATTAAGTTTTTTCTAAACTAGGCATAAAAATGTCTACTTCCTTTTGATTTCATTTTACGACGTTCCCTTTGAATGTAGCACCTCTTCAAATCAGAAAGATGCATTTGGTAATCCTTTGTTAAATTGGTGCTCACAAATAAATCTGGAAGGGTTTGCTTTTATACTTGTCTTGGATGCTAAATTTACTGTATGACTTCTTTGTTTACCATCATTTATTGTTTTATCTCTAGTTTCATCTTCAGATAACATATCTCAGTCATATCAGTTGTGATCACTAGCAGCTAGTTTCCTGGTCTACTGAATTTGAAGTTTAACGTCCCAATTTTATGGCTTGTTTCATATCTTACTGACTTTACACTTTCTAAACAATACATGGATATTTTTCAGGACATATTGATCATTCTACAAAAATCATGCATGTTATCACATGGAACCGCTCCTTCAAGAACTTACCTGACCAAGAGGATATATGTGGTAATTTTGAGATTGATGAACGATTCGAAACACATGCCACAGTACTGGACCGGATGCTTGCGTGGGAGAAAAAATTGTATGATGAAGTGAAGGTAATGTCTATTAAACTAATAGTTGCTTAGACTAGCTTTGGTAATATACTTCTCATTTTTGCTTGGTTTATCCATGTCCCATTTTGCTGCTAGAATATCAATAAACCTGCACTGAACCAAGCTTAGACTAGCTTTGGTAATATACTTCTCATTTTTCCATGGCTTAGTGAACATATCTACAGCTAAATCCCTAGTATTAGCCAGATTTTGAACCATGGAACGTAAAATTGCTGTACCTGAAACACCACATCGCTGCTTTTTGTAGCGCGTACGACTCTATCGCCCACCGTTGCATCGTATTCATCGTTTTCCAAAATGCTTCTTCATAGCGCTACGGGTGTCCTGACCTTCCGCAGAGAAACACCCCGTCGATTTGGGTGGAGATGACTTTGATGATTGGACTACAACGTGGAACGATGTTGCGCCAATGCAATCGCTAAACCAACTCCGCAGATGTTATTGATCACGCCAGGCATGATCAACCTGACCACGAAACTCTAAATATGTACATGCAATCGGAGAATAAGCGAGCATGCAATCTGGATATTGCGAATATTGATTAAGTAGAAATTTAGGATTGGGGTTCACTGAGCGGTCTTAGCCTGGTCGGTGGACACAAACAAAATACACGAAGTTGTAACTATAGCGAACTTTTAACTAAACATAACCAAGTCTAAATGACGCCGTGGGGCCTTCTTTGGTACTAGAGATTTTGAGGGGATTTGTGGGAATAATCTCCATAGGGCTTGGGTGAGACCACTCCCCTCACCCAATCCCCTCAAAACCTCTTCCGTCCTAATCCCTTGTTTCCTCTCTTGAAAAATGTCATTTGGTAGGCAGGTATTGGTACACAAATTATAACAGCTTTGTCAACCAGCAAGTTAAGCAAATCAACATAGATTTTTAAAGATTGTTTTATAGCAGCACATGAACAACACAGCTTCAAAATCAACATGCAACAGTTCCCAGCATCCAAAAGATAAGAATTTCTATTACAAACTTCCATGTGCTACTGATGGAACAGTAGCATACAACAATTTCCAGCACTGTTTTTCTGTGTCAAAAGATATGGTTCTTTAGTAAAGGAACACAGCTCTTCTCTCCATCATTGTTGCTTTATTCTGTGTGCTCTTTAAGGAGCATGAGCAGCAGATTCTTGCATCAGTGACAGATCAGAAACAATCTATTTGATGAAGGACAAATGATCTATTTGACACAGCAAAACTCCATAACAAGCTAAACTACAGAAAGATCAACCTGATATAGTCATCTTCAAAAGTTACACATGTCCACAAAATAAACCATCAAACAATAGAAAACAGCTTTGTGAATTCTGTCAACAGGAGACCGCATCAAACTGGTCATCTCAATGATATCCTGTTCACAGAGGCAGATCAAATTTGTTCCTTCAGAAAACAATGTAGGTATTGTAAAAGGTCCAAGCTAATGTAACTGTAACTCATCATAAAATAAATTCTACACAGCATATTAGTATGTAGCTTATATGTATTTAAGAGAATGGTATTTTCCTATAAAAAACATGTCAAAGATTGTAAGTGGAAGCAAGCATTGTAATATGACAAAAAATGCAAAGTAAAAATGAAGGCACGTTGTAGAATTCTCTTGCTAATGGAAGTTCCGACGACACAAATGACATCAAGCTATCTGGCAATGACTGATGCTAACAAGGGTCGTGTTCAGTTTTGATAATCGGAGCATGTAGCATGCAAGGTGCTTAATAAGTCATAACATTGAGTTAGCCATCTGCAGCTTCTGGCTGTTCTTAACCCAAGCTGAAATAAAATGAAATACAGAATGGATGTTACTGTCGACAGTGTGGGGGCAGCACCAAAAGCCTAAGTCCATGCTAAAGTACAGCCATATACAGAACATCCCAGATGATTTATCGTGTGATCTGGAATCGAAGCGTACTATGAAAATGTTCTATCTTCAATCAAAATATTTCCATGCTGCGTGTGGTAGGAACGTCGGACAGAAAACATCGTACGTGTAGCATCACTGTGGTTGAGACCGACACTCTTGGTCGATTTCTTCCTTGAAATACGGACTCTAAAAACTGCCTAATTGATATGGTCGTAAATTATATAGGCATGGCCCAAAGATAAGGTGACGCAGCACCTATAGATGGGGCAAACTTGTCAAATGCCATCTTTTATAATTTGTCCATGTCTTCATGCATTATTATATTGGTTTCAAAGTCCTTAAATCTACACTTCAAGCACCCTTTTTCCATCCTTGTGCTCTTGCTGCCATCTTCATGCTTGATCATGCTCCAGTGATTGTCCCTCTTGTCCATGCTGGTTCATCATTCCTGGATAAGACAAATACATCTGATTTAGGCTACATCATATTCTCATGAACATTTGTAATAGTTCAGAGAAGCAAAAGTACCTTAATTGAGTCGTCGCCTGTGAGCTCTAGTGATTGGTCCTTGTATTTCTGATAATTGAGCATGTGTTGCTGTAGGGGGCAGTGCGTGTAACCGTGATAGGGATGTCCTCATCACTTTATTACCAGGGAGTGTAATAAACCATTTTTAGACAACTTGCTATTTAAATATCATCGTCATCATTTGATAGATGGTGCCTCCTATTTCAAATATAGGCTCTTTGGGTGTTGAGCGGTCTATGAGCCAATTTCTCTAAGTGCCACTATCATATGTTAATGTTGTTGCATGCTGCAAAATCATGTTTATTAAATTTGATTCCGGATGAATCTAGTAATGTGGGACTATGGCAACTTGCACTTGCATTTTGATCTTTGAGGGAGTATAAGTGCAGTGTAAGTCAACTCTTGTAAGTAGGAGCAATGAGTGTAGACCAAATTGTCCCATTTTCATTCTGGTCCCGTGGTTTGTTCTTGTGCTCTTTCCATGTGAATTCTTGTAAATAGGAGTAATGAGTATAAACCAAACTGTCCCGTTCACATTGTAGACCTCTGGTTTCTTTTAGTGCTCTTTCCATGTGAAATCGTTAGTTGTTCATTTGCCATTTCTGTTGTTTCGTCTCTGTTTTTGTTGGCTGATTTATTCTATGGATGTGCCAAACCAGGCAGGGGAACATATGAAAATTGATTATCAAAAGAAGGTTGCTCTACTGCATAAACAAAAGAAGCGTGGTGTTAAACTCGAAACTCTCGAGAAGACAAAGTCTGCTGTTAGTCACTTGCACACAAGGTACATCGTGGATATGCAATCCATGGATTCAACAGTTTCAGAAATAAATCGGCTACGTGATAAACATCTATACCCGAAGTTAGTGGACCTTGTTGACGGGTGAGTGTTCTTTGACTTATGAGAAGTGTTAAGAAATGAAGTGTGGCATTTTACTTTGTAAGTCAATTGGATTTCTACCGGCCAGTTGCAGTTAACTGTGTCAATGATATATACCAGCATGTTTCTCTGTTTGTGGTTCCTTCTTGTAATCTTATCCATGTGCTGACTAAGCTACCTGATTCTCATTGCTAGTATGATGAACTACAGGTATGTATTTATGTACTGGGATTAATTTAACAGGGCTAAAAGTAAGATGCATTGGCTAGAGAGTTTAATCATGTAAAGTGCAGGAAATATGCTGCTACGTAACGTAAGCACAATGCTATCGCAGCCTAGATTGCACCTTGCAATTAAACACTCTCTTTAGTCCAGAAAGAACTTCACACCTTTTGCATGGCTGCCAAACTTTTCGGGCTCTGTTCATCGAGATTACCTGATATTGCATCGGCATGTTGGACAACAAAAGCATTTTTAATTGTTTAAAGCCTTAACATTTTATGTATAACATGTTGAACTCAAAAGTGGTATGCCATCTATTTGTTTGGTACCAGTGATTATTTAGCATTTGATTTACTTATCCCACAATCTGGAAAGTCCCTGCCACATGACATAAGCTGTTGAAGAAACCCGAAATAGTAAAAATAAGTCAGCCCTCCCCTCCCACATGACACACAAACAACCAGTGAAAACCGAAAAAAAAGCTCTTCCACAATAAACTCGGAACAGATTATCAAGAACAAGAAAGCTTTTCCCTCTTATCTTCAGATCATACATTCTTAATACTTTATATACTGAACTCTCCTTTCAATGAAAAGAAACGCAAAGTTTTTTTGCGTTTTCTCGAGATTTTTTTTGTTCAGTTTTGGACATTGTTTACTATTTAAGCACTTGATTTTGACCCAAATATCTGTCACATCCAATTCGATGACAGAATAGCAGGATCAAACTTTCTGCAAATGAATAGAAAATTGAGTAAAAATTCCATAATTGAGTTTTCTAGCTGAGTATAGGCAGGAATAGAAAGAATTGTTCTAGTAGACAGTGCATCTCTTCCTCTACTTCAAAAGTAGCAATATGTTTCATGATAAAATAAGAATTGCCACCATAGACAGTAAAGGAGTTTGTAATGTTATGATGATTTTTTTTCTTATTAAATGAGATCATAGCTATCTAAGTTGTATCTAAGCTTTGGTTACCATTTCTCTATGAGTAATCAATATTTATTTTGTGCAGAATGGCAAACATGTGGAGTTCTATGCACCGTCATCATAAGAGCCAGTTTTTGATCATATCGGGGATCAGAGCTTTTGAGGTACCGCCTGTTCCAAGGGAGACAACTGATTTGCACTATAAGCAGACGTGTGAGTTACGCGACATTGTCAGGGAGTGGCATATGCAGTTCGAGAAACTTATGGATCATCAGAAAGGGTACATCAGATCACTGAATGCATGGTTGAAGCTTAATCTCATCCCCATCGAGAGCAACCTGAAGGAGAAGGTTTCCTCCCCTCCAAGGCAGGTGGAACCACCCATCAAGAATCTACTATATGCCTGGCACGACCAGCTCGAGAGGCTTCCAATCGAACTTGCAAAAACTGCCATCAAAAGCTTTGCTGAAGTCATAAGCAATATTGTACTGCTTCAGGAAGAGGAAGTCAGCCTAAGGCGAAGGTGTGAGGAAACTCGCAGGGATCTCAGCCGAAAGAAAGCACAATTCGAAGACTGGCATAGCAGGTACACGGAAAGAAGGGCATCCCTGGGCGAGGAAACTAACCCCGAAGCAGCCGATACTCCTAGCATAGATCCTGTTAACGAGAGAAGAATAGCCATTGAGGAAGTAGATATCAGGCTGAAGGAAGAAGAGGGGCACCACCTTAGGCTTGCGAGGCAGGTGAGGGAGAAGACGCTCGCAAATCTCCGGATGCACCTGCCAGAGCTCTTCAGAAACATGGCAGATTTCTCCTTCTTCTGCCATGACATTCACAGTACCTTGAAAAAATCTGCAGTCCTGCCAGTTCCCAGAGACGAGGTTCACGGCTGATGCGGTTGGTGTTACTGCAGTTCACCTCGTCACCCAACTGTAGGCGATATTATTTTGTTGTTGTGGCTGTCTAAACTGGGAGCATGTTCCAAGTGTATTGTAATGAGAACCAGGCAGAGGCCTAGTGGTTGGAGTGCGGGTGAGCGCGCTCGACATCCCGGGTTCTATCCCCATCTGGGACGAATTCTTGGATTTTCTCACAAAGGAGCATTTCTACTAAAGTAAGCTAAGGGCTAGTCCTGGTGGTCGCATTTTTTTAGAGGTTAGCTGTAATTGATCATTTAGTTGTAGAGGCACAAGACGGTATGTAGAGGCACAAGACGGTACAGTACATTGGGTTTAACAGCTCCGCGCCTCCGCCCAAAGGCCGTTTCCATCTAGCCGTCACTTGGGGATTGATTTTCTTCCTTGCTCATCGCATTTCTTGTGATAGTCAAGATACACATAGGCCAGTGGGCTGGTGGAGGATGCTTCTCTGCATGTGTCATCTTCCGTTGCACCCACCATAAGTACCAGGCTCCCACCGCTATGGTCTCCTGCAATCCCAAGATTGGGAGCGATTTAATCTGCTAGTGCTCTTCCGCCGCACCCACCATAAGTACTCGGTCACTTGTAATCACTTTCATACTAGTGCTTCATCTTGACCAAATCCGGATCTGACAAACTCCCTCATCCCCAAGCCAGTTTGACCAAAGGATCAAAGGAAAAAAAATCGATTCAAACCGGAATCGACTACCAAAAACAGAAAACTTGATCAAATCAAATGCCTCCTGCACATCACGTGATCACGGTCAAGCCTAAATCCAGAAACTGAATGCTTTTATACCACTGGCAGGCCACGACAGTGTGCATGAATCTCAAACAACATTCATGATAAGCTTGGAGATAGGCCACAGATCTTACCGCTAGACGCATAGTTTTTTTTTTCCGAGAGTACGCAAATTGCGTACCTTATTTTTATAGAAGGCAGAAATAGTTTTACAAGTAAAGTCACCCCTGCCGAAGCATAGGGGACCCTCAACACCACTCCACTCGCTAAGCCTACTCTCTCACCAAAGTTTGAGCTCCAACACCAACACCATTGCTACCCTGTCGCAGCATTCTCGACAGGTTTAGCTCCTCTAAAATGTTTGCCGTAATCCTGTGAACTGTTTGTTGCTTCCCTACGTTCCTGAAACACCAAGCGTTTCGATTTTTCCATAAAGCATGACAGGTAAAACAGACCAGCGCATCGAAACGCTTCTTCTCCTTCTTGTCTCTGAACTTCACCCGTTGCGCCATCCACCATTCCTGCAAAGTACAATCCTGCGATGGCGTGGTGAAAAACCCCTGGAAAGCTTCCCTGCACCCGTGCCAAACTTCCCTTGCGAAAACACATTGGATGAGTATGTGCTCCGCCGTATCCTCCTCCTGGAGACACACAAAACATGCCGAGGTAGAGTCCTGCAGCCCATGCCGAAACCGTCGATCTGAGGTCCAGATTCTATGCTGCGTTGCAAGCCAGACGAACAACTTGCTCTTTGGCGTAGGTCCGTTTTTCCAGATGGGTCCTGCCATAGCAAATCTCTCCTTGCCTTGTACCAAAGTGTTATAGGTTGATCTCGCTGAGTATTGCCCTGTGGAACTGAGTGCACGTCATAGTGAAAATGTGGAACTGAGTGCACGTCAATAAGCTTGATGATGTTGTTTGATATACCGAATAGGCTAATAGAAAGATAACAGAGAAATTGTGGATAAAAACGGACATTTCCATGTCCAAATGGGTGGTATTAAAAATAGAGAGAGGGGAGATTGGTTTGGAACGGCACAGCTCTACACCGATCCAAATAGATCAACTTTTTTTTGAATTTAACCGCACGCTTTATTGATCAAGTAATCATAATGTCATTACAAATAGTCTGCCGAATCAAGTCCGGAGACACACCACGCCAAATAGAACTAGGGACAGAAGCACACGATCTAGCTAAGAGATGGGCAGCCACATTGGAGTCACGATAAACATGTTGAAACTCACATGAAATAAAGGACACGGCCACCTTCTTTATGTCAGCCACCACCGGTCCGAAGAGGGAGCGATCCGTCGTCTTCGAGAGCAGACGCTGAATCACCGACGCACAATCAGAGCCAACGATGATCTTGGAGAAACCCTCCTCCCGTGCAAAGACGATGGCGTGGAGGACGGCACGCGCCTCCGCCAGCTCCGGGCTGGTGACCTCCTCGAAGAGCTGCTGACAAGCTGCCAGACATAGTCCCTTGTGGTTTCGGATCACCACCCCAGCTCCCATGCACCGGGAGGGGGCAAAAACCGCCGCGTCCACGTTGACCAGCACCGTTCCTTCCGGCGGTGGTACCCATTTGTGAGATGAAGACGAGGGTACACACCTGTGATCAGAAACTGGCTTGTACAGATGAACAAAGATCATGTTCAGATAGGATTTAACCTTCGACACGACGGAGTTTGGATGAATCAGCACATCATCCTCACGGGCCTTGTTCCTGGCGTCCCAAATGTGCCACATGGTCACCATGACCGTGGTGGCTTCAATCTTGGAGCAGCGACCAAGGAAACTCAGAGCCCAAGTTCTTGGAGAGAGGAAAGAGCTGCGCTGTAGTTGGACTGGGAACTCAGCTTTAATCTGGGTCCAGACTTCATTGGCAAACTGACAGAACAGCAGTGCATGCTCAATCGTCTCATGTTGGTTACAGAAAATGCAAGAAGTTCTCGCTGGAATCTGCCTTTTCTGTAGTTGATGGCCACACGGTAGGCAATCGTGGGCAAATCTCCATAAGGTGATCTTCATCTTCCCCGGTGCCTTAGTTGCCCAGAGCGTTTTCCACTGTTTAGCATCACCATCATGGCTAGAAGAAGAAGAACCTCCATCAGGTCGGCTACGCTCAACAGCAAATTTATCTGCACGCATCAAATTGTAGGCCGAACGCACAGTATATGTGCCAAACCGAGCATGGGGCCATGACGCAAAATCATCATCGCCATGCCGGCTAATGGGGATCTGAAGTATACTAGTTGCCAAATTTGCAGGAAAAATGACCTTGACTAGTTCCGTATCCCATGTCTTGGAATCATCACGGATCAATGTAACCGTAACAAGAAACTTGAGTTACAAGAAACTAACCGTAACAGGTTAGGATGTTAACAACTACAGCTACGATACAGCTAAGCTAACAGCTGGATCAATCTAAACTGAATTCTACGTGACGGTCACGGTACAATGTACAACACATTTTATCACCCTCCCTCAATCTCAACGGTCGTAGACAAATTGAGGTTGCGGCTACAAGCTTGGAACATAGGCGTTGACGGAGGCTTGGTGAAGATATCCACCACTTGATCTTTGGAGGAGATCAATTTGATTTCCAGCTGTTTTTGTGCCACACGCTCTCGCACAAAATGAGACGACTTCTCCATTAGGTATGTTTTTTGTTAGCCCAAGCCTTTATTTGTTGAGGGGAAACAAGTCCGATTTGAAGTTGTTGATGTTTATATTGGTCAACCATAAAATAGAAATAAGAAAATAATTTATATTTATTTTGATATCTAGTATGACACCCGATTTGTCAAAGGGATTGGATTGGTGACTTACCCATTCAGTGACTTTGGCACCGGACGTTCCAAAAACGGGTTCTTTGCTAGTACTTCAACATTCTGCTGACCAGAGCTCCACACCCTTCATCATTTTTAAGGAAACAATCCTGTTATGCCGAGCTCTTTCTTTGCATTTAGCGTGAAAGAACACCGTGTTGCGGTCTCCCTCCTTAAGCCATTGAACCCGGGAGCGTTGGCGCATAAGAACCTCCTCCCTAGCCATGAGTTCGGAGATATGTTGCAGAAGTAACTTTTCCTCTCTAGTTGGCCGTGAGCGCCAATTTTTTTCACGGATGCGGTTTAGTTGTTTCCTGGATTCCAACAGACCGACTAGCATGAAAGGATTAATTCTGCTTCTGTGCGTGCAAGCCAAAAGCTATGGAGTCCAATCCTCATGCGCTGGTGCATTCCGGGTGTGCTGCTACTCGGCATGTCCATGAGCCTGACTACCATGGACGTTGTGGGCAAGTGTGGTGGATTTGAGAGATGTGAGGGGACAAATATGACATATGGGACCAATCCGTCAATGAAACTACAAGTTTTCAGGTCGGGATCGTAGTATTCCTGGTGCGCCAAACAGGCCTAGGGTCCGAAATAGACCAAAATGACAAGTTTGGAGTGCCAATTTCCGGAATCATGAGTTCATGGTTCGATTTAACTTTCTTCTACAAGTTCAAGGTTCATTCTGGACTCTTTTGTTTAGTGTTTAACTATACATTACATGATACAAACCAGAAATTTGAATCAGCATAAACACATCAGAACAATTCACAATGCCATAAGATGACTGCAAAATAACAACCTTGCAGTTTGCCCAAAACCCAAGGGACTAAGAGCATCTCTAACAGAGCCCTCAAACAGCGGAACCTCAAAACCTCTTTATGGTTCACGAAAGTCGCGTTTTTTTGGGCCAAAACGGCGCGCACAATAGCAGAAACCGTAACCCAAACTGGGAAAAAGAATATTCCCGAATATTCTGTAAAAAAAAGAATCAACCCACCCTCCTCTTCTTCCCCGGGAAGGTCCCGAGATCCCTCTTCCTCCTTCTCTGCTCCTCCTCCAGACGCCGCCCGCCGCCATGCTCGCCGCGGCGCCGCACCCGACGCTCCACCTCCCGACCTCGTCCTTCGCGCCGCAGCCGCTCCGAGGTGTGGTGTCCCCGCTCGCCGAGCGCCCAATCTCGCCGAGCGCCGCCGCCGTCCTTCCCCTCGCGAGCGCCGCCGCCGCCGTCCTTCCTCTCGCGGGCGCCCAAGCCCCTCGCGAGCGCCGCCGCCGCCCCTCGCGGGTGTATCGCCGCCGTCCTTCCTCTCGCAGGGCGCCGCCGCCACGGCTGCTGTTCACCGTCGCCGACGCCGCGGCTGCTCCTCGCGGTCCTCCGACTGCTGCTTCCGGCACGTTCTGCCAGCTGGTGCTTCAGTTTCGGCTGATTCGGCGGTCCTCCGGCGAATTCCCGCGAGTTCCGTGGCGGAAGTTCACCGGCTCGTCCTGAATATTCCCTCCCGCCAACTGCTTTCCCAGTATATAGGGCCCTTCAGTTTGGTCGCGAAAACTACAGATTCACGGTTCCGCGGATGGATTTCACGGGTGCCCTCAAAAACTTTTAGGGGTCCGTGGATTTTAAGGGGACTGGTATGTCTGTTTTTAAGGTTTCGAAACCGTATTTGGCAGTTATTTTAAGGTTTCACGACTTTTGAGGGCTCTGTTACTGTTAGAGATGCTCTAAGCTGCACTAGGTAGAACCAAACTACTCGTGGACGTCATATTCAAATCGCAGCCCCAACTGAAGTTCTCTCCTCCGCAAAAAGATTTCAACAGCAAACAATGTTCAGATCTGGACTCACTTGTCCAGCACCCATTGGGCCGCGATGGACCGGCGAGGACGCGCGCGGCGCGCCCATAAAAACTTTCACGGTCCGCGGCATGCGGCAACCTAGGGCTTTGCTAAAAAAAAAAACCTAGGGCAGGAGGAGGATGGAGATCACTAGTTCTTCGGGAGTCGACGAGAGTCAGGAGTCAGGAACGGTGGAGGTGCTAGTGGCTGCGGCGGCGCTGCGGCGGTCGGAGGTGTTCCACGTCGTGAAGGAACTGGTCGGCTTCGTTCTCTATATGCACCACCAGATCCCCTCGTAAGCCCCCTCCTCTCGTGTTATTTCAGAACTCGGTCCGGTGTGTGGATTTAGGTGGGATTTGGTGCCAACTATCGTCTTCTAGAGTTATTTCGAGCAAAGATTCGGGGTTGAAATCTCATTTCTACCGCATTTAGATGAAGCGCCCTTCAAATTTGCTCTGCTTTCAAGTGGTTTCTACCAATTTCTAATAACAGCTCGATTTGATCAACCTTTGTGCTTGTGGATCTAGTTTGGCTACGGTTTGAGTGGATTTTCCGAATCCGGCAAATTTGAACTTCCAATTTGTGGGGAAGGAGAAGTCAGGGTATGGATCAGCATGATTGCACTGGATTCCAGTATTCCACCATTACATGGACTTGAACTAACTATTGAATGATACATCAAGGGGGTTTTCTGGTGATGTTGGGAATGAATTATGTAACACCAAGTTACAGGGTGATGATTTAAGCAGCATTACTTCTTTCGTCTTCGTCAATTCGTTTTGTTTGGATATGTGGTCTTAGGCTCTGTGTTTGCTGTTAGCCTAATGCTGCTTGCTACCATTACAGGGTGATAATTATGCTGTATCAGTTCGTTTTGTTTTGATACCTGCTTGTAGCTTGTGTGTTCGCTGCTAGTTTGTGTTGAAGGCTGATATGTGGTGATCTGTTGTTATTCTTATATAAGTTGTTTGCATTAGGGATCGTGTGCCTTACTGAGATTTGCAGCATTTTTCAATGATATCCAAATATCCAAATAGCTATGGTATTGGGGATAAACTATGGACATGTGAGGTTAAGTATTCCATTTCGCAAAAAAAAAAAAAAAAATAATAATAATTTTGTATTCCTGCCTTAGTTAATCTTTAAAGATGTGGTGTTAGGTGGTTTGTGCTTGGGCCATCTTCATTTCATTATAGAGTCTTGCGTGAGGATATGGCCTTGGGCCCTTGCTGTGTAGCCAGTGATGTTAATGACACACTGTTAGAGATAGAGTGGACATGAGAGGAGATAGGGATACATGGATTAACTCTTTGCTTGATTGATAATCAAACAAGGTTTGTCATTACATAGCCAGCCAAGAGTGGAAAGCAAAAAAACTTTGAAATTATCTCTTTAAGGGATCTAAGCTTCTTATTTCGGCAATTAGGATCATCATCAGTAATTTAGTCTGGTTGCACCTCCTAGGGCCAACCCCTGGGGAACCCTCTTGCTGTGGTCGTATGGGCCAGATGAGACATGACATGTGGACCATGTAGAATTTTCAATTTATATATGTTTTCGCTCTGAATTTGCACTACCAGAACACTGTCCTTCCCAGTATGCTTTATGCTGGCCTGTTTCCTATACCTGCACATCAGATACTTTTGTTATTCCAAGGGTGAATGGGAACTGTTGTCCCATCATTTTAAGGTTAAAAAATGTGCTACGAGTGAATTCGTAGTTCTGCCTCTGCGTAGATCCTACCTCTCCTGTTGCCTCACGCACGCCTAGGCACGCTTCAGTTGATATTATCCTGAAGCTACATGTAGCTCGGCCTAAAAAACCCGCTCTCGTAGCAAATACTATTGAAGTGTGCATCCTGGAGTCCTGTTTGACTGGGACTACTGTGTTCAGAGCAAAGGTCATAATGTTATGCTTTCCAAAAACTCATGCATCAGTGACGATGAAACCTGGAACATTTGGTAATGATTTTGTTTGGGTTGCTCACCACATGTACCATATGGTTGGAATATTTGATAATAATGTGATGTTTGTTAAATTTTTCGTGTGCAGCCCTGAATAGAAATAGAGAAACATGAACATCGTGTAGTCTAGCTTATATAGTATATCAGTTTAGCAGACTAAACAAGGCATGCCATTTATTTACATTCTTTCTACAGTTGTAGATGAATTCGAAGTTTATTCATACATTAATATTTCAGGGTGTTGCAGAATCTTGAAAATGAATTTGCAGGTTTAAAGGAGGAAATGGTATGTTTATTTATTAAACATGTTTATGTTGTTAATTGTTTTTTCTCAATGAGCCTTTTGTTATTTTATGGTCATCTCTAGATGGAAATGGCAGCATCATCAGCAGAACTGAAACCTTCTGACCAGAGAAAGTACAACACACGAAAAAGGGAGGTTAGATGCAGAATCAAGAAGCGGGAGAAGTTAATGAACGACATATCTGCCTTACTCTCTGCTCTTCAGAAAGCACTTGATGAAGTTTCTAGCATTGAAGGAGTTGCCCTGATCCTGGGGGGGAGTCTTGTTCGACCTTTATTTGTCTATGACATTACAGTTATTCATGGTAGATTTGATTTTGCAAGTGCCAAAGAGCATGCTACGACCAAGTTAGCTCAGTCTGTTTCTCGAAAGGTGAGATACCCATTTTTAAGTACTACATGAAGGATCATTTCCTAGAGGCTAGAGCAAGTACTATCAACATTAGACGGTTAAATAAATAATTACTCTATCGGAACGTCGGACTATTGTTCCGCTGTTTGGCATATAACTTAGTAGGGAATGCTGGAATTGTTTTATTCTCTTCACTTATCACCAGGTCCTGCTTTATCCCCACATGAACATGTATATTTCCAGGCCATCCGAGCTCTTATATCAGGTGGTGCGGGGAGTTTATCTTACACAGGTATTGGTTACTGGGTTTTTTACTTGTTATATATGCTTTGCTGGGGATGCATTCAACTTTTGGTTTACTGCTTTTCCTCCCACTGTTTTGGAAGGCCCTACCAAGCTGTTTCTGCTGGTCAGATGTCCCTGTACATTGAATCTACCCCTGGATTTCATGCCAAAACGTGATTTCCGTTACAGTAAGAAGGTGTAGTTCCTTTATCAGTTATGATGGTTAACTTACTCTATTGTTTATACCAGCCATTTTTCGATGATAAACATATGAATGCAAACATCTACTTGCAGGTTGTACCCCAGCAAATGTCTATAAAATGTAATGCATCGGAGTACCAAAAGAATAATAAGCATGTTACAACAATCATGGATGCGTCATGTTGCAGCTCAGAATCTTTTCCTTCAGATGTTATCTGGTGATATTTCTCATCATCCTTTTTTTGTGGTTAATATTTTTTATCGTATTTCCTTTTTGCGGATAATATTTCTGATCATCTGTTGTCATTGACCACTGTGGCTTCTGCTATGATTTTCCACCCTTTTATATTGGTATTGATAGTTTGGCGATAGTCTTATCTTAGCGTGGTGAACCTCACATTGTATTCATCTATCTATCTATATATTTTATGTTCTTTCTGCATCATAAAGTGTTTACCAGATTATGTTACAAAACTGCATGCGTTCCTAGGCATTGCACCTTGCAGATTTAGCTCCTAGTTCCTTTGAGGTTTACACCTCCCAAGACATCTTGACAGTGAACCTTGCTCGTTTGATTTGATGTTTTGACATATATATTGATTTGTTACGTTCTTAAATTGTAGTTAATGCTGATCCTGTGATAGTGCTTTACCTCAACTTACCTGTTCTTTCTTACTGAAGTTAAACATGTTAACTAAATATGTATTCTCTTGTAGGTTCCAGTGCAAGCACACGATAAGAGGCTTGCCATGCAAAGCGTCATTAGAAGGATGATGTTTGTTGTCCGACAGCATGTATTGATGTATGTCCCAGTTGAAAAATGATGTAGCGAGGTGAACCTGTAAATGTACGGAAGGATCAGCATTCTCAATCTTAACCATGTCCCCCTTTTCTGTTCATTTGTACGGGAATGGCTTGTGGTATGCACATCAGCTCCCTCGGGTACTTGCAACAGAGAATAGAGCGCGCCACATGAACGGTTTTTGTTTCTTGTTTACTATGTTATTGTTATTGATTGGCTCGAGATATTCCACTAGGACTCTCATCGACGTCCCCGTCAGTACAGCCATATGATGTCCTGTGTTTAGTGCAGGCTACATGTTATATATATTTGTTCCTGATCAAATTGACAAAAAAAAAATGGATAGTACGTAGTACCACGGGAGTTGCATGTGCTATATTTTATGAAGGAGTGGACTATTTAGGGTATATCCACATTTTGGCCGGGCATGTCCAGTATATGGGAATTTGGACTAAAGTCATTTTGTAGCCCGGGGTACGTGTAGACTGGTTTTTGATTTTTTAAATCATAATTTAAAGTTTCAAACAATTCTTCGTATATGTTATAATGACATGTTCTATGCTTCTACAAATTTTGAAGTCAAAATAATTTGTATTTGGCCAGCACGAAAATGAAAAATCCTGACAATTTTGGGGAGACCTTGACTCTAACAATGTTCACCATTTCAGATTCAGAAATTTATCATTTTGCACTACAAAAAATACATAATGTTTCGCATTTCATTTTTTTACCGCTTAAAATACATAATGTTTCACATTTCTTTTTGCACATAGAAAGAAATCATCATCATCTACGTATAGAATTATTTTCAGCTTTTTGAGAACTTAAAACTACATATTTTGAATTTTCAAAATTTACTTTTTTTAGATTAATTTTCAAAATTTCGGGCTACATGTAACTTGGGAGACAAATCACTGCACCATGTTTGGACAACATATCTAGCATATCGGCGTGTGTGTGGTCCATACGTGGAGTTGTCCATACGTGGGTGTCTGCTCTGAGCCGTGCCCTTGTCTTTTCTCTATTCTATTTCTATATATGTTTTTTCCATACTTATCTGCATTTTAGTGAACACATAACACATACAATGCATACCCAACGAACACCTTTGGGTGTATTTGGTACCCTGCATCCAAGTCTGCATGCTTTGTGAGACAAGGCCAGTCAAGGCCAGGTCTAACAAAACCACCCTCACCATGTTATGGATATCGTTTGGTAGCCTGAGCAAAAGACGTGGCACCAGCTGGGCTAGTAACCCCCTCCATGTTTGGTTAGTCTTATCTATTTTCACATGGATGAAGTTACCATCCACCATCACACTTTTGACAATTGTGGAGCGATGATGACGCGGCATGGCGCAACAGACCATCCACCATCACACTTGACAAATGTACGTGACATACCAGTGGAGCGATGATGACGCGGCATGGCGCAACAGACTCGACGGCATGACAGCGGCGAACCTCGATGGTCACGACACGACATGGCGGCAACAGAGCTGGACGCTGACGACGGAGTGTGCAGCGGCAGCGGCGGAGGCTGTGGCGGAGAACCACAAACAGACCATGAACGTCATCACAACCATACGGAGGTTGAAGAAAACACATAAAATAAGAACAGTCTAAATGCGCGCACATATGGAGGTCACCAGCGAAAGACGTCGTCGGTGACGGAGGTCGCCGGCGCCAACGGCGGGATGTAGCGGAGCACGACAAACACACCATGAACACCATTACATCATCACAACCTTAGTGACTCTTTTGATATGGAGGTTGAAAAAGACACGTGTAGCAAGAACTAAGAAGTCTAAACACGCATATGTACAATACACGATTCATTCGACTACAAGCATTTAAAATAAAATTTACAACACAAAAGTTGTGTAACATGGCAAGTGGAAGCTACTCACTAAAGAAAATTTAAAACGGTTGACCGTGTGCGATAAATTTGATGAAATTAATGAACACAAAATTACAAGCTAACGATTAACGAAAGTTGGAATGGTTGACAGAATAAAACACATGGCTAATGCGCAAAGATTTCGTGTAGAGCTTATTTTGAATAGAGTTAATGTTGTGTTGATTAAAAGTGAGCTGAGCAAAGGTCACCTACCACCTTGCATGACGAGCGCTTGGTTTTGCAGCTGGCCGGCCTAGCTCCACTGGCATGCTCGACTCGAACGTGCCTGCTAGGCCTGGCCCAACGCTGCTTTGATGAGTGTGCTGGTATGACCTGGTAGCTCGCGCATGAAACCAAATGCTACGCGGTTGTAGCAGGCGGACCTGGCCCTCCCGTCTGCAGGCTACCATTGCAATCTCCCGCACCACGACACATGCACGCACCGACGGGCCTGCGATAGTTGCCCGGCCTAGCCCCATGGACTGTTCACGTGACAGCGCGACCATCGAGTGCCTCTTTGTTTCTTGTTCCAGTAGGCGTCGTCTCTTGGTGCGAGCGCACCTCTCGGTGATGAGACCGGGCACATCCTGCAACAGTGGCAGATTGCGGCCTCCCGCCCTGGCTCGCCCAACAATGGGAGCATCCTAGCGTAGTGGCAGACAACAATCTCCACACGGACAGCGCCTATCCCAGTTCGTCGGAGACCAGACGCCTCCTGGCCGGCTTACCAAGCAACCACTCTAGACAACACGATGTTGCCTTTAAACTCTTGTTGGTGGCCAGCGAGAAGCTACGTGGGCTTCGCGCGTTGCGTGGCCCATGCCCGGACGGCCAATAAATGCAGCTGCGGCACGAGTCTCCGATACTAACGAGAAACACGATGCTACCTCGAAAGTGGATTATTTAGGCATGAATGCAGTGGTAAGTGGTCCATGTATTATGTTCTTGCATTGTCATGCACTCACTATTTGTCAATTGCACAGCTGCAATTTGTTTGCCCAACATGCCTGTTATCTTTTATGGAGAGACACCACTAGTGAACTGTGGACTCCGTCCCATTCCTCTACACTGATAAAAATACCTACTGGAATCATCTATTCTTTGTTATTTTCTGCAATTATTATTCTCCAAACCATAGGTTTTAATTCTCTGTATTCAGTAAGCCGGGAAGATTGACAACCTTCTTGTTTAGTTAGGGCAACGTGGTTTTATTGTGTTGTGTGCAGGTTCCACGTCAACACACCATATTTCTCGCGCCGTTGACAACCTTCTGAAGCGCTCCTGACTCCTACTGGTTCGATAACCTTGGTAGAATTACAAGGGGAAATTGCTGTTGCACTACATCATACCTTTCTCTTGGGGTCTCCTAACGAACGTGTGTTTTCACGTCATCACTTCTCCTTTGTCTGCGGGCTGTGGGGGGGGGGGGGGGGAGCCTTGCTGCACACGACATGAACCCTAGGTGGAGGACACGCGGGGTCAGACACGAGGAAACGACGTCGAAGTGGTCGTTCATGGCGGCGGCGGATTTGGAGGGGAGGCGACCAGGGGGGGCCCAGGAGCGAGCATGAAGGTTCCATGTGGTAATTAGGGCTGCGCACGCGACGAATTGGTTTTTTAGGCATGGTCGGTGGTGCCCCAAATTTACAACACAAGGGGTTGTTTTTATGGCAGCCCAAAAAATTATTGGACAACATATAGGGATGGGACAGCTGTTTGAGCAAGTTTTTGAGGAACCCAATTTCTCTTATTGGCCGTCTCCACCGATCCAATAGAAACATAAAAAGGAAGATTGAATACCCTACTAGAATCTCTCAAGCAAGTGTAGGCAATACAAAAGGAGATTCCTCTCAATAGGAGGAAAGCCATCATGGGAAAGGGAGCATTGCTCAACTCAAATCTAACCCTAGATCTGAGAACTGAAGGGGTATTTATAATACTAGGGGTGAAGGGGTAGGTGGCAAAGGGAGATACAAGGGTTGTGTCTGCTTTCCTGCAAGCGGTATGTGTTGGACAATCTACGGCGACGTGTATCACAGGTGGGTTCACGACATCTGGGTGGAGGTCGCTAGCTCCATGTGCCAGATGTCCGACACGATGCACTAGCAGTCTGATACAGTACACCGGATAGTCCGGTGATGCTAGACAATCCGACGGCTGATGTTGCCTCTGCTTCTATCTTCTCCTCGACAATCTTCTTGTTTACGTTCTTGACCATCTCCATCATTGTCGGTGGCCTTCACGGGAGCACGTACCTAAGTACACATAGAACATCGACTTGAGATAGAGAACTGTCAGGACCGTTGGGATCCAGACTAGATGTCCGAAGTACCCTTGTGCCTACAACATCGACCCCATGACCCGGGTATCGCTGAGCATAGTCAAACTGGTATCATAAGAACATCGATACATACCAAATGAATACACTTACTTTGTTACAACCATCATGGTTGATGTCGTAAGCTTCGACAGAAACTTGTCATCAAAACAACATGGGACACAAGTCTTACCAAGTTAATAGCCTGAGCAACAACGTCAGGCGAGTACTTTTGAATGAATGTACCATCGGTCGAGGCTAGTATTGCAAGGAGCAAGCGGCGGTGCTTCCAATCGGAATCAACATGTGCCAATGAGGTCTCTAGTGTTGCAAGGAGCAAGTGGTGGTGCTTCCATTCGGAATGAAGATGTGCGACGAGGGACTTCTTTGTCCGACATGATGTTTTTGCTAAGAAATATTCCTACATGGTTTTTGACTTTTTGCTGCAACCTGGGGTTTTTTTTTTTTCCTTCAATGAAGCAATTGTGGGATTGGGGTGCGAAAAACTGAGTAGACACGTGTCGCCCTCTGGTACGCTCAGCTCTACCCATAAAAAATGTCACTCTCCAGCTATATCTCGATGGTCGGATACATGGTACGACAAGAAAAATAAGTCTCACCCAGTACACAGTACAAAATCTAACAGTGCTCGCATACGTGGTACGACAAGACAAATAGGTACGCTAGGAGCATAAATACAGTACAGCATACAAAATACGTACAGCTAATCTTCAGCTACCAGAAGGCTATGCTGACGAGCGCGCAAGTTTAAGACAGATCTCAAGTTGGTGAGGCCTCCTTGAGCTTTCCATTATCCCCACTTGCGCTGCCATTGCCATTTCGAATGAATCTTTCCTCCGAAGGTAGATTTTTCATTATTTTTCTTGTTGGTCCTGAAGCATTCCACAAGTACCATAGGCGTGATTTTGGAGGTGGCACGGCTCCCGCCATAGGAGCTACCAATCCTAGTTTCCCCTCATCTATAATGCTGTCAAGTATTCCGTAATCCTTGGCCTCCCAAGGACTCATGAAATAGTCAAATTTTGTGTCCTCGTCGATCTACAAGAAACATCAATCAGCACAACGCAGTTTTATGTTGCTATTGATATAATAAAATCATGGGGAAACATAACCTGCTCTTCAGACTTTCCAGTGATTCTTGACATTATCTTATTCATCTTTATCTTCTCGTACAATATTTCTCTTATCTGCAATCCCATCTCTGTGGCCTGCCAGATGAGTAAATCAGCATAATTACACTTTTGAAGAAAGAATGGAAGAATCATGCATTCCTGAATGTTTGTGAATTTGCAGAAAGGGCATCACCTGCTAAGCTAAGAGCAAGAGCAGCTGATACATTGGTCGGAAATCTACAAGTTCAATGTTCAAGCATTCTAAAATCCAAAAACTAATTTCCAAAGTCAAACATCTCCGTCATTAATGGATTGATGCAGGCATTCGTGTAACTTCAAGTTGACATATTTATTTTGTTATTTGGCTGCACTGACTAATTGTACTATCTTTTAACTGCAATCTTTCCAGAATGAAAACTACAAACTGTATTTGTGTGTTGCTGTTGTTCTCGTAGATATTCAGACTGCTGAAAATAAAAAAGGTAATGTGGCATTTTCGCTTCCTGCCTTCATCTCCCTCAAACATTCTTACTGCCGAAAGCAGAGTGGGCCTAACCTGACTCAATTATTGAACCAATAGGCGGCAACATCCAACAGCAACAGACACATTCAGTTCTCCACAACGTACCAAACTCTCAAAATCAGCAAATCCACCGTCCTAGTAGTTTGTTGCTGCCGGCCCACACCTACTGCCACGCACCGACACTCATCGGCTGCAGACTCTTCAGAGTCCAGACTCCCAACTAGGAAGAGGAAGAGGAGGACAACACCTCGGTGAAGGGCGTGGTGGCGATGCAGATGGGCGGCCACGGCGAGAGCGGAGCTGCGAAGAGGGCCTTGCAGTGTTGGTGAAGAGATAAAGGTGTGGTCAGGGGAAGTCGGGAACAGAATAGCCGCATGCCTCCCTTCCTCCTGGAACACGCCGTACATGGGAGGAGTCTTGCTAAGAAGCTGCCGCCGGGCTTGCATACCGTAAATTGGAAAAAGTGACTGCTTAAGACCAAGTGCTCCATCTCTGAATAATTGTTAACTATGTGGTTCCATACAAACTCATTATTGTTGGGAATCAGCTGCGACATAAATGCAGTTATCTAGACGGCTCCCGTCCATCACCATGTCAAGCTCACCACCAAGCTCGCGAGTCGCGAACCTCCATGAACATAGAAGGAAGGCTCCACATATGATTCTCCAACACCCATTGGACAGAATGACAAGGGCTCGAGGTAAGGTACTCTAACATTGGTCTGGCTGGCCTTCATTGGTTGTACCTGTGCAGTGACGATTTCCTTGTTGAAGGCATTGTCTAGATAGTTCGGATTTTCTCCTGGGTGAAGACTTAGAATCTTTGACTGGGCGACGACGGCGCTTGTGCACTGTTGCCTTCTTGGAGACGGCGCTTTTGGAGAAGCTATTCTGTAGTTCTGGGTGTTGTATTGATGATTTAGATCCGGCTGCTGCGAGTGATTTACCACTTTTTTCTTTCCTTTTCTTTTTGGCTATGTGCATTCTTGATGTTTCGACTAGTTCTAAACATCATGTTGGTGTAGAGGCTGAGTGTAATCGGTATCTTCTTGATATTATTATATTCCCCTTTTCGAAAAGAAGGTACTCCAACATGAGGTGAATTGTTCCTTGCCTCGTGTCCACCTTATTTGTACAAGGTATGCTACATAATGCTATAACTCTCCGCAACCTTAGGGTTGAGGGTACAAGAGCCTTGAGCGAGGAGGGGCTTCAAGCTGAACATCACTTCATCACTTCGGAAACTCAAGACACAAGGCATTCACAAGTTGTGAGTTCCAAACTCAAGCAGGAAAGTCCGAGTCCAAGTTGACTGTCACAGGATCATCCAAACCACCCGATGTGCACCAACACAAGAAGAACACGGACCGTTTCCAGACACAGTTCCAGATCGTCTGACCTCAGCCTCAGAACCGCAATTGTGAAGGAAAGAGAGTGATCTCAGACAGTCCAGCCTAACCCATGTCAGACCGTCTGATTTACTACATGCATGCAGTCTGAAAGGGCGTCACGAATGAAGTTACTTCGCCAAACTAAACTCAGTTACGTGGTAGACTATAAATATCCCTTCCCCTCCTTAGTTTTAGGGTTAGATATGATGTTTAGACTATGAGAGCCATGTGCCTCCACGTCCAAGCCTTCCCGTGTGAAGACAGAAGATAAACTCAATACCACCTCTACGAGATAAATTATCACCTTCCATCTTTCCTCCCGGGTTCGATTGGATCAATGGACCGTTCAAGAGAATTCGGTTTCATTTTAGGTGAAGACTAAGGTCAGCACCTCTGGTGTGTGGAGCTCCTAACCTTCAAACACGCATTGAAGATTCCAGTGAGATATTCAATAACCTTCGAGTTTCGACCAGAAGTTTTGACATCACGAAGACATGTGCCTCCAGAAAACGGCAATACAACTTCCAGGATTGAAGGTAGAAGTTCCAGATACCCAACATAGACACACTAGGAAATGTTAGAACCTCTGTTGGTCAGAAGTTCCGGGAATCTGCCTGCACACAAGAATACCTATGACACGGACGTTCGGCCCACCTAAACCTAGGGTTACGGGTACATCAGGCAGGGTGAGACCTGATATATAGAGTATGCAAACTTTGCTCCTCCCCCAAGACAAGACCTCCTTTGAGAGAAGACTTTCCATCTTTGTTCTTCCTTTTCCCTTGTGGTTTGAAGACATCGACATAACGATTGAGTGGATTTTGGCTTCATCAATACCCTTTGTTGATTTAAATTCTACCCCAAAGGTTGTAGTGTCAGCATGTGTTATTGAGTGTTTGGTTAATATGTAGCCATTAATAGTTACCGTTCCAATTCATAGAAATAAGTAGTGCTTGGTATCACACCAACTGATCATAATCATCTTCTTGGCACATCTACCTCAAATAATTTAACTTGAGATCGCACATGTTTGCCTCATCGCAATACAGTATGTTCATAAACTTTATTAAATATTTAACGACATAAGGAATGGAAAAATTATGCCCCACAACTTCGAATCCACACGAAACAGTCAAGGTATTGTACAGAAAGTAAGTAATTTATCAGTGTTGGGCCAGCATAGTTTCTCCACTTCAACACAAGGCGTTTCATATTACTATAAAGTACACCAATTATTTAACATGCCTATGGATTTTCAGCAAGCGAATTCATGATTTCAGCAGTAACTACTTAAAACATACACTAGATAAAAAATACATACCTTTCCGCCAGCTCCCCCTGATGGTTGATGGATCATAATTCTCGCATTTGGCATGCAAAATCTCTTCCCCTTTGTCCCAGCAGCTAACAAAAATGCACCCATAGAAGCCGCCAATCCAAAGCAAACAGTTGAGATATCAGCCTTGCAAAATTTCATGGCATCATAAATTCCCATTCCTGTAAATTGATGTACCAAATGTTAAATTAAAGCTTAGTGCAATGGCAATACGAGAAGACACAAAAATGGATTGGTTATAAAATTTATCAAGGAGTTGTACTATAATAAAACTAGGGTAAGAATCCTAGCCAGTTTAACTGTTAAGGCAGCTAAGATACTTTGACCCCATGTAGAAAAGTGATGACGGGTAATTATACTACCATATTCCTAGCACTGTATATGCAACATACGGGCTGTACAGGCCTAGGTAGGTGCGTGCCCCTAGGGTTCATAGGTGTCCCACCAATCCGTCTGGTAGGTCACCCAAGTCCTGGAGGAAAGCCTTGCAGGTACTTGGAAGTGACCACGAGTTACACTCATATACGATGTGGAATTATACTCGTACATGGAGAGGATAACTGATCGGAGGTCAGAAGGTTACTACCTTACCGCATGTATATAAGGAGAAGCCAAGACCGCGCAAGAGGACAAAGTTCTTCAGATCAACTGAAGTCAAGCGACAGAAGCCAAAAGCCAACATAAATCCATCAAGTTGGCCATCTAGAGCATCTTCAGCGGCACTCGTCATATTTGTGTCCGGCCACCCCCAATTGGGCCTCAATTGGGGGTGCCGGACATGTCCGCCACAATGGGGGTGCAGCCCACAGCGGCCCCGCCAAAAAAAAAACAAATGCAAACAAAATTTAGAAATGGTTTCAAATTTCATTCATATTTCGTTGCATATTTCAAAATATTTGAATGAAATTTGAGCCGCGGCTCGGCGAACACTTAAACAAAATTTAACAAACTTACATTTCAAAATCTAAATGAAATTTAACAAACTAAACTAAAACCTAGCACATGAGAGGAGGCCTATTACGGCGCCGCCGTCCTCACTACGGCGAGAGGAGGCTTATGACGGCGTCTTACCAACCACGATACACAGGTGAGAAGATGCCTATCCAAAAGCCGGCAGCATCAAGAAACTTGCATGCCTCAATGGTCGGCCGCCGTTGCCGGCTGTAGCCTTGAGGAACTTGCATAGACTCGGCTGAGCCTTCTGGTTTCGCGGCCGGAGCGTGTCGTGGGGTCTGATCTACCCTCGTTGCATACCACGGCAGAGGGAAGCCCCTCCGCCTTCATCCTGCGCCCCATATCTGGTCACGGTGACGCTGATGTCGCAGCTTCACCTACACTTCCTGCAT
This sequence comes from Poa pratensis, assembly GCA_947311845.1. Classification (NCBI taxonomy): domain Eukaryota; kingdom Viridiplantae; phylum Streptophyta; class Magnoliopsida; order Poales; family Poaceae; genus Poa; species Poa pratensis. The sequence goes on along the minus strand of CAMZMU010000074.1, from coordinate 132,563,618 downwards.
CGTTCTCTGTGGTAGTGATTGGTGGCAGCAGATGGACACATCCACCACTCACTGAGTGCATTCGCCTCCTCTGCAGCTTGTGATGGTAAACTCAACGAGGCCTTGGAGCTGTCCTGGAGCCATTGCCAACAGTAGACAGGAGTAGCCCATCTGACGGTGGTGGCCGCCATGTACTGCTCTGTCAGAACCTGTATCTACTGATTCATTGGTAGTTCATCCTCACGGGAGCAAAAGGGAGGATTATGTGACAACGACGCGTCCAACAATAAACATAAGCTATATACCACTAGAAAGACACGGAGCAAAGAGGGTGGCGTCGGCGACTATCAAATGAATCTGAAGGGGGTTGCGCAGCACGAATTGCAATGTACTTTTGCTCGCGTATAGGGAAAAGGTGGGCCTGAAAGATGATTTCTTCATCCGCAGGTTGGTGCGCATGATAGAAGTCAACTGAGTCATTGCAGCTCATAAGAATCTCATGAGTTGAATACGGATGTATTGTCGCCGTGGCTTGGATGTTGCCACAATACAGAGAGAGGTAGCAGAAGATTGTGTTATTGTCATGTGAGCAATTAACTGACTTAGTGAAAAAATACAATAGTAATGAGCTACCAGCAATAGATTGGAAAACTAAGAGAACAGAGGAAATACATTTCTTATACTTCGCCAACAATGTTAGGCAATGGCGCAATGTATGCCTCACTAGATTGCTACATTGTCTACAAGTCTGCATTTTTGTCTTGGATTGGGAATGTGTTGCACTTTTGCAATGCATCATCAAGTGACCAATGACCCACAACCAAATCAGGAAAGAGAGAGAATATTCTATGGCATGCATCAAATATCCAAATTCTACAGAGTTCATATTTTATATAACAAGATCCTTGAAATTGTAATGGTGTTCAATTATTTTTCAAGAAATAATGTCAGGAATATTTCTTACAATGAGAATAAGAGTACCCACCAGCTGTTATGGAGCCTCCAGGTGAGTTAATAAACAATTTGATGTCCTTTTTGTGGTCCTCTGCATCCAATAGTAAGAGTTGGCTGATGATAAGATCAGCACTCAAATCATCCACCTGCTCAGCAGTTAGCACAAGGACTTTTAAAAGCAATAAATGAATAAATATCTGGTTTGAGCTCCATTTTAGTCACACTAATCAATAAAAAAATGCTTATTTTGACTAACACGTGCTAGGGGATTGCACGTAAGTACTTTTAACATGCACACGGCAAATAATAGCATGCAGACGAAGCGTAATTTGATAACTGAGACCAAACTGAGTGGTGGTACTATTAGTTTTGACTCTTGAAACTAACCCACTCTGTAACATCAATAACGGATGTCCTATCAAGGTAGTGGTAGTTACAACTAAGACTACACTTCCACAGTATCTTATATCAACAATCAAAGAATCACACCAAAATACGATAACCATTCTCAAATAAATGGCTGAATTCCAGACCTGTCTGTAGTAAGTCAGCTCACCAGGGGAAAGGAAATAAAAGGAGAAAAACAAGTCGACTCAAAATTATTTCAGACATCTAATGGGTTACAAAAGGTGCAACGATGCTAAGATAAATAAACATCACCCATATGACTGCATGACTTAAAATGGAAGAAGCTTATGCATGGTGCAGCAAAAATTACAAAATATATTCCGTTTCCTGTTTTGATGGATATTATGAAGAACCAATAACTGGAATATCTTGAACAACAACGACTAAAGGTCACATAAATTTGGATTTGATGAAAAATTTCATAATTCCCAAGCAAAAATATGTCATAATACTCGAGATGAAACACGACCACTAGGATTATGTGCCGATAGAAATGATTTACGTGTTAAATTAAATCGTAAAAATATTATGAGTACCATTTATTTCAGTACAATTCAAAATATCTAAAAGATCTTGACTTGTTTAAAGAAGAAACTTCACATCATAGTATATCCACTTTCTTGTATTTAAGCATCTATCACGAGAAAATTGTATAAATCGATGTACCCTGGACTGTAAGGACCAAATACAGAGACAGTGGGATTTGGGGAAGAAATAAAGAAGGTAGCTGACCGGGGAGCCGAGAAAGATGATGCGCTGGCGGAGGAGCATGTTGCTGGTGTCCAGCTCCTCGAGGCGAGCCTTTCTAGCTGCCGGTCGGGCTGCCGATAGCCGGGACAGGTTCCACCCGAGGAGAGCGTCCGCCGGGCAGCCGCCACCGCCGATGCGCGGGCGGCCTCTTTTGGCGCCGAGCTCCAGCAGCAATTGCTGGGGGTGAGTAACATAGACGTTGGAGAGGAGAAACATGGAGGCGCCGGGATGGTCGCCATGCTCCACTCTTTGGGTTCTCGGCGGGTCTTGCTGCGATTTGTTATCCGAGAACGGAGAAGGGAGGACAAGTCGAGTAGGGGGCTTTACTAAGAGCATCATCTCCACTCGCCCCACATATGTGTGTTTGGGTCACCCAAGCCAATGTTGGGTTGTAGTTTTATTTAATGTGCTTGTATGTAAATATGTATTGAGTCACGCTAAGACGAGATATTATGCCTTGCATATTGTAACAGTGTAAGACTAGAGGCCGGGAATTAAAACTACGAATATGTCCAAATTTTTACCCAAAAGACTTTGAACATAATAAAAAAAGCAATCGGGTCCTCAGACCACTCATCGGAGCTTCACGCGTGGAGACCAGCTCGCCGCTGGCGATGCTCGTGGTCTTCCAAGGCAGCGTGAGGAGTCCAGAAATCGGCGATGGGCTAGATCTGTGCGACGGCAGCGTTCAACGCTGTTGGGGTCCCAGGTGCTAGACGACGTCAATATTGGGTGATGGCGGCGCTGGGCAGCGGCGCGGCGGTGGTGGCCGTAGGCTATGCCGCGACGGTAATGGCGACATGCACAGAAGGGATACGAGAAAGGAAAGAGGAGGAACGATGAGAAGGGCGGGGAAGACGCGTAAAATTATTTTCATACCCACGCATGAGCTATTTCGGCATGATCTCGGCCAGGCTGAGGTGTGAAGCTCGATTTGAGCTTCACAACCTGGCCAAGCTGAGGAGGCTTTTTCGTATGAGGTGGGCATGGCCCAAGTGACCAAACGATACTACTAAACGACCGAAAGTGGGTGGGGTGAGATTTTCTGGTTCAGTCGGGCTACCAGACACATCCATAGTGTATGCAAGTCGCAAGCAGCGCGGGACGAGTGCTATTGGACCGTCCGGGCGAGATGTCATCTATGAGGCGCCCCTTCCTAGCCGTTGTCCCAATATTTCATTCCAATACTTATTTGTGTGCAATTTGAAGGTCATGAAAATGAAAATAGACATAGGCTCGGTCATATATTTGAAATCTCGGCGACAAATTTAAAGTATAGGCCACACATTCGATGTTTAGGCCATTAAACCCTACAAACAACGGCCATGTGTAGTGAGGACAAATCAAACGGTATAGGCGTCCTGATTACTGCAAGTGAACTGTTTGATGTAGCTAGATTTTAATTAAGAGTTCGTCGAACCACAGAGAGCTGAAGGAAATGGTCTTTGGTCTTTTCGTTGGTTATCCAAAGCAAGCAAGTTTGTGGTAAAAAGTGTAGTTAGAACGTGAGAGCAATGTGAACAGAGCAAGTGAACTGTAGTGATTATGAAAACTGCAGTAAGGCTAAAGGCGTTCCAGGAAGAGTAGGTTCCACCCGAGTATGTTCTCATGAACAGAGATGGTTCATAACGTTTAGTATCACATTGTTCATGTAGGATCGAAGTCCCTAATAAAGACGTGTCTTTTTTGAGAGTGCACCAAAGGTGCACTAGAGTTTTATAGAAGTAGAGAAACAAAGTACAAGTACAAGTACAAGCGCTGAAACACCTGTCGAAACAGGCGCAGCCCACCCCCAACTCCACTCTTAAGCCTACTCTCGCGTTACATGTCTACTCCCACTCCCTCCCCGGATACTGAACCAGAGTCGCAGCTCGTCAGTGATCCGTCCAGCCAGCACTTGGGCTGAGCACGGCTGACTAACATTATTGAACACTCTCGAATTCTGCTGCTTCCAAACCGACCAACAGACGATGGTGACTGCCGTATCAAATTTCCTCTGTCCTTCCCCTTGAATTTCAATCTCTCGCGTAACCACCATGGCTCCAGCTGATCCGTGATCTCCGGCACTCTAATGTTCAGCTGCAACAACCGGAAGCATCGAAACCACGTCTCCCGGGCGTAGACGCATTGGACCAAGACATGCTCGATTGTGTCTTCTTCTTGCAAGCAGGAGAAACAGCTCGCTGCGGCATCCTGGAGGCCATGCCTGAATCTTCTGTCCGAGGTCCACACGCGATGCTTCAGGGCCAGCCAGATGAATACTTTGCACTTTAGCGGCGCGAACATCTTCCAGGTGCAAGTGGCCGTCGCAATTCGCTCTCTCCCCTGGCAAAGCATGAGGTATGTGGACTTGGCCGTGTAGGCTCCAGACGGCGCGCACGGCCAGGTGAAACTGTCAGCCGCTCCTGGCGTGCACTGCACTCCGGACAAACGCAACCAGAGCCGAAGGAGCTGCTGCGCTGCGTCGCCGCTCGGGGGCGCCACCAAGTCCGCCATCCACTGTTCTCCTCAAGCCCATCCGCCACCGTCCTGTTGTACTGGCCCTGTCGCCCACCAGATCCACCACCGCCGGCGTGAGGTCCCTCACCGATCTTCCATCTATCCACTTGTCAGTCCAAAAAAGACAGGTGCCGCCATCACCGAGCTCGACATGAACCAGGAAATGGAACGCCGCTTCCGCCGCTCTGTCGCGCATCATGTCCAGTCCCTGCCATGGACGCAGCGGGTCCGTACGACGCAGCCACTCCCACCTGACCCTAAGCGCAATTCCTTGTAATCTCAGATCCTTAATCCCCAAGCCGCCAAAGCGCTTTGGCTTGCTCAGGTTTTCCCAAGCCACCAGGCATTGGCCGCCGTTCGCCGCTCCTTTCTTCGCCCATAGGAAAGAAGTCATCCACTTCTCGATCTCCTCCAGTAGCCAGACTGGCGCCTCCGCGACCATAAGGTGATGAATTGGCCGCGCAGCCACCGCCGATTTGATCAGTGTCAGTCTGCCTGATCTTGCCATGAGTCCCCTTTGCCAGGCCGGCGCCGCACAGATGATCTTGTCCAGTACAGGTTGCCATTCGTCTTTGGTTAGAGGCCTCAGCGCCAGCGGAAGGCCGAGGTATTGGATAGGGAACTCCGCCAATCTGCAGCCAAGCGTGGTCTGCACACGCTCCCCATCTTCCACGCCTCCTCTAATCACCGTCGCCGTCGATTTCGTGTAGTTGATGCGCAGACCTGAGGCTTCACGAACAGCCGCAGTATCTCTCTCGTCGCCACCAGGTCCGAGTTCATCGGGCGCACAAACAGGACCACATCATCCGCGTAAATAGACACGCGTTGCATTGGACTGATTCCGCGCAGGGGTTGTGACGAGGTGTGTCCTCGGCAATACCCATAGTTGAGTACCCAGGGTTAGATTTACGAGGTAGAGAACGCGTAATGCGGGTAGAATCGTCGGCTGATGTCGAGGTGTGCCCTCGGCAAATCCCATGGTTGCTATACCTAGGGTTGATTGTGTGGTAGAGAACGCGTAGTATCGGTGGAATCGACGGCTGACAAGCTGGATTTACCCAGGTTCAGGGCCCTCGAGTGAGGTAAAACCCCTACTTCCTGCTTGTCTGTATTTATGGTATGAATATGAGGGTTACAAGGGTTCGACGAGTTGCTGATCTCGCCGAGGTTTTGGTGGCTATGGATTGCTTGTCCTGATCGATCACCCTCCCAGCCTTTATATGGGAGGCTGGGTCTCGGGAAACATAACCGACCAAGGTTACATGTATGGAAAGTCTTAACCGACTATTATTTGATCTAACTTGGAAAGCACTCTTCGTCTTGGGCCTTCCTTCGTGGGCTTCGATTAATCCTTGGGCTTCTTGATCATCACGTGCACCAGGTACCCTTATGCTGGGGTACCCGCAGAGTATAACCTCGTCATTAGCCCCCGAGTACTTGCTTGACTCGAAGAATCGAGCATGTGCTCCCTTCATCGTGCACGTCATAGCCTTCTGAGCTTGTTTTTCTGACCCGATGTAGCTCTTCAAGCTCTAATTTGTTTCGATTGTATGTGTATGCTAACCGATGGATATTGAATAGTAGGCCTGATTCACTCGAATATCGAGCTCAGTTAACCGCACATTTGGGCGAAACCATACTAGCCTTCAGTCAGACTCGAGTCCCCGGACTCGAGCCTGGAACGTAGTCGAAAGATTTTGCCTAGGGATATTGACATAGTAGGCCTGATTCACTCGAAAATCGAGCTCAGTTAACCGCACATTCGAGCGAAACCATACTAGCCTTCAATCAGGTTCGAGTCCCCGGACTCGAAGCTGGAACACTTTTGAAACTTTTGCCTAGGGATGTTGACATAGTAGGCCTGATTCACTCGAAAATCGAGCTCAGTTAACCGCGCATTTGGGCGAAACCATACTAGCCTTCAATCAGGTTCGAGTCCCCGGACTCGAAGCTGGAACATACTGGACAGATTCGACTCAGGCCGTTGTAGGTCTTACTGATTCGTTCTGCAGTTTAACTTTTGTTACCTAACGCGTCCGTCAGGATTTTCATCATGTCTGTTGACACGGAAAAATTCAAGGGAAAACACTGTTGGAGCGTCCCTCGGCCCATCTCGATTGCTCGGCGGGTCTTACCTTTGCATTTGCGTATGCAGCATCCGAAACATCTGCGACTGGCATAGTCCGGGAATTTATGAAGTTTGATTCTTTGAATTGTGAAGTACTTAATGCACTTTAATCGAGTCTATAGTCGAGTGAGTTTCTTACCTTGTTTTGAGAATCTATGGGAGCGCGATAGCGCTCCCATGGGAGTAGCCCCCGAGATTGTGGTTTATTGTCTTGCAATAGAGGACAATCTCAAATCATCCTTCTATACTGCTTTTTGTCAATCGAAGTACTTTGCTTTTGAAGTCTATGGGAGCGCGTCAGCGCTCCATGGGAGTAGCCCCGAGATTATGCTTTATTTTTTTGAAGTAGAGGATAATCTCAATAATTTTGCTCCTTTTTGATCATCACAATAAATTTTTGAATGCTCCCATGGGAGTAATATGACTTAGTCGAAGGAACGGTCGAGTGACCAATTTTGCTTTTAAGGATTTGTCACACCCGAACTAAATAAGGCAATCGATTGACCAATATTTGTTGGACAGATTCGAATATATTTTTGAACAAATGCTTCAATGACGTCAGGGATGACGTTTATTTCGACTGCGATTTCTGACACGCGTGGCGTGCGTTATGCTGCGATTGATGGGACGTGACACGTATGTGGGCCCATTTGTGCAGAGCTGACCGAAGACGGTGCCGTTTGGACTTGATTTGACTATACGGGCCCACTTTTTCCGCAAGCGTGATGATGGCTCCTCTTTTTACGTGCGTAGTGGGCGGAGTGGCCGGCGACGGTTGCCCTCCGCGTTTGCCACGTGTACGGTCAGATTGCGTGCGTAACGCACGATTTGGATCTGAATGGCTGTGATTGCTTTTGTCTTGTGGTAAATAGGGGAACGGCGCTGGCATTTGTTTTTTACCTGCCATTTGCTCTGCGCGCCGCCCCTGTTCCATCTTCTTCCTCGCGCTCTGCCTCCATTGCTCCTGCGCTAAAGCTTTGCGCGCTCTCCCACCTGCTCGTTGACGATGAAGAAAGCAGCGGGCAACAAGCGCTCCGCCTCGACTGCTGCCGCCGCGCCCGATGCGGCGGCGAAGAAGGGGAAGAAGACTGCGGCTAGCACATCTGCGGCCGCCGTCGACCTCAAGAAGACCAATGGGGATTGGATGAAATCCACCCTGAAGGAGGCGCAGCTGGACAAGCTGCGCGAGGAAGGATTGCTGCCACCTTCCGACCAGCTCCTCGTCCGCGCACCTTCGCCCAAGGAGGTACTTCCCGAGCCTCGCGCTAACGAGCGCGTCTGTTTCGCGGAGTTTTTGCCTAGGGGTTTCTCGCTCCCCCTCCATGATTTTGTGCGAGGTTTGCTTTTTGCCTACGGGGTGCAGATCCATGATCTCACCCCGAACGGTATTCTGCACATTGCGTGTTTCATCACGCTGTGCGAGTGTTTTTTGGGTGTTGCTCCGAGTTGGGCATTATGGAAGTCCATCTTCATGGTCCGGCCAAACAACCGAGGTGGCCGAACCTATCCAGTCGGAGGCCTGCAGATCCAAGTGCGCAGCGACACCCGGTACTTCGCCCTGAAGCCAGTCGACTCGGCGCAGGGGTGGAGGAAGAGGTGGTTCTATGTGCAAGTGGACCAAAATGTGGCCCCAGCATTTTCGACTGCTGGTATAGCCGCTAGGACAAAGCCTGGGACCATGAGCTTTCGACTGAAGAAGTGGCGGAAGCAGCGCCTATGCTGGAGACAATTGGAGGGCTCCTGAACAGCATCACGGGTGTGCATCTGATTGCCACCTTTGTGAAGAGGCGGGTATGGCCACTCCGCGCTCGTGCCCACCCAATGTGGGAGTACGAAGGTCCCCTCGACTCCACTCGAATGAGCAAGGAGGAGCTGTCGAGGAGTGAACTGGTGACACATGTGCGGTCCATCACCAGTACAAACAGAGCGAGCCCTGCAACGTCGACTGCCCAGTCGATCCTTATGGGGCTGAAAAGCCTTTGCCAGAGGTTAGTGAATCTTTCGAGTATATGATCTTCTGTTTTTGTTATCCTTCTGTGCATCTTTTTGACTTTCGACTCTATATCTTGTATGCAGGGCCACTCGACGCCTCCACTCTTCCTCCTCTTCCCGAAGATGGGCCAACTTATGAAACAGAGGTGACAGTAGAGCGAAGGAGGGGATGAATCGCCTTTACCTTCGGCTACCACTTCACCCACAGAAGAGGTTGAAGAGAAGGGGTAGAGGAAGCACAGGGCAAGGAGCCGCCGCGAGTGAGGATGTTAGCGAGGTTCCTCTTCGCAAGCGCCGTCGGGCAGCCCAAGTTTGTCTTCTTCCACGAGCTCACCCGCGAGGGAATCGGATGTGAGGGATGATGGAAACTCAGCTCCGTCTCCTACGACCACAGCTGCTCCCTTGGACGTGAGTCCTTTGAGCTCGGCTCCTCCTCCTCCTCAGTCGAGTGGGCAGCTACCTTTTGGAGGCCCAAACTTTGACGAGCTCGACACTGAGGATGAAGAAGAGCACAGGTTTGCTCCTTTTTGCACTTAATAATTTTGTTTTGTGAGTTATGTACTTTTGCTTATGTTGTATGCCTTTCGGTCACTTGTAGTGCCGAGACTGTGCGACCTCCAACTCCTCCAACCGTGAGAGCCTCGACTCCAGATCAGCCTGAAGCCTCTCCTGTTGCGGCTGAGGTTGTGAAAACAATAGCCACAACCACTTCCATTGAGCTGCCAATATTGCGAGTACATCGACTCCGCAAATTGGAACTTCTGCTGCCAAGCCCGCGCCTTGGATTGAACACGTAAGTGTCTTTTTGTCGAGTCTTCCTTCTGGACCTATTTGCGTATAGCTTATGTTGGTTTCGTGTGCGTGCAGCCCTTCTACCTAACCTGGTGGAATCAGGTAAAGCATTTGTCCAGGTTGAACAGGAGAGGGATAATCTGCGCGCTGTTATGGAGCAGCTCACCCGTAAGTATCTTGGGTTTCTGTAAGTCTTTGCCTTGTCGATTGTGAATGACATCTGCCCATTTCTAGGTGACAAGGCAAACGCTGAATCTCGGGTTAAAGAGTTAGAAGAGACACTCGCCAAGGAGCGCGAGGAGTCGAAGAAGGCCTTGGATGATGCCAAGGACTCCGCCGCTTTGCGCGAGAAGAATTATGCTGAGCGCCTGGCGAGCCTCACCCGAGACGTAGGCGGTGAGTCGAGCCTTTCACTTTTTGCCTACTTCTTTTGCCACTGAATAGTATGTAACATTTTTTGTTACTTCTGCTTTTTTGAAGGAGCTGTTGGGGCATCGACACCTGTAGATCAACCGAGTGTCGATTTGTCCCTTGACCGCGCAATCGGCGACCTGGACGTCGTCTCTACCCAAGCCAAGGACGCACTCGCCAAATCTACGAGCACGCTGGCGCCGTGTTCAAGGATGTGTTCCCCTCCAGCGAACCTCCTTCGACTGTGGATGGCTTCGCAGACGTCCTGGGCCCGGGAACTTCGACTATGACGAACTTTGCCGCGCTTTGACGGTACGCGGCTCAGAGACCACCCTCAAACTCCTTTTAGGTCATGGGATAGAGGGTGACTTCGAAGCCGCTCTGTCTGCTTTCCCTCGCAAGCCTGGCGGGAAATTGGTGTCCCTAAAGCATTTGAACGAGCCAGCCGCAAAGTTGGCTGAAACTTTTATGACCACCATGGAGCGCCGGGCAGAAGAGGTCGCCGCTCGTGCGAGTAGGGCTAGGTCAGAGTCAATGTCTGAGAAGTAGGGCAGCCGCGCCTTTGATGTTTCTGTAATTAAACTTATGACCATGCGAGTATGCATGTGCTTTTGCTACCTTTGTATAAATTTATGCTCCTCGTTATGATTCTGTTTGTGAAGCTGTATGTTGTTGCTCGTCTGAGCTTTGTGACTAGTTTCTCATGAAACTTTTATGATGCTTGGAACAGAAACGGCCAGCCGCCACCTCATCCAGTTCGTCGCGGCATCATACCCCTTCTCGATCTCGAGCTCAGGCGTCAAATGATGCCGCGGTAATACGTTATATGAAGGCTCGACTTGCGAAACAGGAGCAAGAACTGGCGAGTGCCCGAAGCGAGCTGGAAAGGATGAGGGCAAGGCCTGCTTTACCCACCCAACGGGAGGAGTATGTGCTTGGCGAGATGGAGATCGTGAACAGACAGCTCGAGTGTAAGCATGACTGCCTTGATCTTATGAGTTCACAGCCTATTCTTTTTTGTTCACCCAACTTGTGTTGTTGCAGGTTTTGTTCAAGATTTCCAGGCGAGCAGGCTCGCGTGGATGAGCAGTTGAACATGGCAACTGACGAACCCACGACTGGCCGCCAGCACTTTCGATTGGACAAGCACCGAGCACGCATACTTGCGACTCTGCAAGATCGGGTGTGGCGGAGCACTATGCTTCTTGAGTTGTGCAGGTCGGCCTTCAGTCGAATCAACCAGATGGTTTTTCCGACTGGGCCACAACCTCAGGGAATCCACGCGTTGCTCGATCTCTTCCGGTCAACAGGTTCCATTCGAGGCTTCATCACCCAGAAGCTTGTGGACGGTGCCAATGCAACCATGGCGTATCTCCGAAGTCAACGTCCAAATTTGCAGCTACGTCCACCCGTGCCTGGATCTTCTTTGTCCCAGTCGAACCTTGACGAAACATTTGATCACGCGAGGACATTGGTTGATTGCTATCAAGCGCAACTTATGGGCCCTGTTCTTCCAGCAAAGGATGAACCAGAAGATTAGGGTATTTATGTATAGAGAACAGCCCCCGAGTGTAAATTTGCCACTTAGTACATATTTGTACACTTGTATGTATGCAGCCCCCGAGTGTATCGAGTGGGGTTTATGAAAAAACAGTTTACATAGTTCATGAATTACATAGCCCCGAGTCTTCGAGTGGGGCTATGAATTTTATGAGAATTGAAGCTCCAACTTATGCCTGCAGGCTCGGCCCCCGAGTAATCGATCTGGGCTGAGCAACTTTTTCTTTTATGTATTGAGTTATATGATCCAGCCCCCGAGTATATCGAGTGGGGTTTTTTGACTTTTTATGCTGACCCAGCCCCCGAGTATATCGAGTGGGGTTTTTGAGTTTTTCTGCGTGACCCAGCCCCCGAGTATATCGAGTGGGGTTTGGTTTTTATGCTCGTGCCCCGAGTGTTTGAGTGGGGTAAACAATAAAAGGCATATATGAGAAATATGGAGGAAAATGTGTCTTTATTCGAAATATGTGTTCGACCAGCAAGCCGCCTCATTAAAACCTTCCAGTCCCCTTAGGTACCCTGGTAAGGGAAAAGAGTGCGTCTGAAACCTGCTGGTTCTTCCGACATTATGCGCTATTACATATCTATGCATAGAACTGACGCGGATGCGCCCCTCTATGTACTAGTGTGACTTGACGACATGTTGAACGTCTCTGAAGGTTCAGTCGGGTGCCCCTTGTGCTCCATCTCGTCGTTGATGGCCTTGAGCCCTCTGTCGATTGCCATCTTCTTGCTTCCTGGTAGAGGTGTACTATCATTGGAGACCTCAAGCTCGGCGAGTGATTGCTCCATCCCGTACATCTCTGAGATTTTGCTGAATCACGGTCACATGAATCTGACCTTTGAAAGTTCCCGTTGATCGTGATGACTCCTTTTGGTCCTGGCATCTTGAGCTTGAGGTAAGTAGTGTGGGACGGCCATGAACCGAGCAAAAGTGGGGCGCCCGAGTATTGCATGGTATTGTGACTTCCAATCGACCACTTCGAACTCAATCGACTCGGTTCTGAAGTGAGTAGGATCTCCAAACGTAACATCGAGTTGTATGGTGCCTTCTGGGAGCACTGCTTTGCCTGGGACGATACCGTGGAAGGTACTTGTGGACTTTGGCAGATTTTCGACTGATTTGTTCATTCTACGTAGCGTATCTGCAAAGATTATATTGAGGCCGCTACCTCCGTCCATGAAGACCTTGGTCATGGCGTAGCCTCCGATTTGGGCGTCAAGTACCAAGGCTGCGTGCCCTGGTCGATATACTGCGGGTGGATGGTCCTCTCGATTGAAGACAATCGGAGTTTCTGATCCTTTCAAAAAATCTGTGATAGCTGGGGGTGCCATGACCGCCATATTGACATGTCGAGTGTGTAATTTTTGCTCTCTATTGGAGGACGTCCTCGCTGGATCATGTTCATCTGCCCGCGAGTTACGGGATATTTTTGTTCATCTCCTTGCTGCATCTGGTGCACGGCTGTTGCCATTTGTGTTCCCGTAACGGGTTGTGCTGGCACCATGTACACTGGCGTCGGTTGCACTGGTGTTGGTGCAGGATACACCTGAGTAGGCTGTGTTTGCGGTGGTATGGGATATACCTGTGCTTGTTGTACTTGTTGCGGCACTGGATATGCCTGACCAGGCTGTGCTTGGGATGCAGTCGACGGAGTCTGCACTAGTTGAGGAGGTGCACGTCCATCTCTTTGTAGTCGCAGTATATGCTCAGTCGCAAGTTGATCGAATTCTCTACAATTTCTTAGCGAGTGGTTAGAGCGAAGCTTACCATCGTCCCCTTTATAAAGATGGAACCTGCAATAATCATCCATCCTTTCTTCGATTGAGCGCTCGGGATCTTTGTCTGCTCGCCTGCGCCACTCCGGCCTTCTGTAGCTATCGCGGTCATCGCGTCTGTGGTCTCGACTGTCACGTCGATCGTCTGTGCGATGGTCTCATTACCTCGGCGATCGTCCGTGCGATGATCTCGATTATCACGGTGATCATCGGGTCGTCTGTCAGTTTGGTCGCGGCTGTCCCTTGGCTGGGCAAAGCTGCTGCGATGAAGTTTGGATGGTCATCGTCGTGATAACGATGCTTGCGTTTGCGTCTTCGATCATCTCTGTAGCTATCTCTGCGATGTCGCTGCCACCCTCGTGATTTTCATGTGAGGGTACGGGTCGAGTGCCTCGTACGGAGTCTTCTCCATCTGCCCACTTTGTTGCGAGTACCATAAGTGCCGCCATTGTCTTTGGATCTTCTCGACCAAGTGTTTCTTTGAAGTCTTCTCTCCAGAGTCCGTTTTTGAAGGCGTCGATTGCCCTATCTTCTGATACGTTGCCTACTGAGTTACGGATGGTGGTCCACCGCCGTATGTACGATCTCAGAGATTCATCTGACTTTTGCTTGCAGGTTCGTAGCTCCTCGAAAGTTTTGGGGCGCTCACATAGAGGCTCGAAGTATTTGATGAAATCACCTTTGAAGTGTTCCCACGAGTCGTAGTATGATTCGGGTAGCGATTTGAGCCAATCGCGAGCTGTTCCTTCCATCATGAGTTGTATGTATTGCATAGCTGTGGTTGTGGTACCGCGCTGACATCCAACAGCCAGCCTGTAATCTTCTAACCAGCCTGATGGCTCCTGTTTGCAGTTGAATTTTGGCGTGGTAGCTAGCGAAAACTTCTTGGGCATACGAGCCTCCCGGATCCGTCGGGTGAAGCATAGCGCTCCACATGGCCCGATTTCTGCTTCCGAGTCTGAGCTGCTGCTGTATGACCTCCTCGAGTGGCTTCTGCTGGATCTATGATGACGTGAGCTTTTTCGACTGCTCCTTCCTCGAGGACTTCGACTGCGACGGTCCCGACCTGTATCTCTCCTTGGAGTTTCTTGTGGATGTTGTATGGCTTTTGCTGCTATTGTCAGTTGTTTGTACAGTTGAAGGTGCTGATCCCTCTTTGGGTCTCCTGCAGGAGGTTCGATTGTTCTGAGATAGGTGCCTAGCGTCATCAGCGCCCCGGCTGGCTCAGTCGGTATGGGGACTCCTTCCGCGTCGACTGCCATAAAGGTTGGGTTTAGGTTTCGAGTGACCGCTGCACGATCTGCGTCTCCGAGGTTTATGAATCGTGACCTACTCGCGGGGTTGTTTCTGCCTGTTGAATTCACAGACAACGCTCTTCGTCGAGCACTCGATATGCTGGCTTGCTTTTTGCGTTCTTCGAGTACTGCTCGGTAGTTCTTCAACCGTATCGATTCTTGCCATTGGAAGTATTGTAAGGTCAATACCTCTTCCGGAGTTGCGTTTGCTGGTAGCATTGTGCAGCTTTCGATTACTTTGCTCACTTTTTCCGCCATCTCTGCGGTGATGGTCAGCGTGGTTGTTCCGTCAGGCATGGTGACTGTGCAAGGGTACTCTGTAGGTCGACGGCATGTTGCAGCTGCTGACGTTTCTGCTGTACTTGCGGTGTATACCTGATACGGTACCACCCGATCTTCTACCCATGTGTTGCTAATGCGCATTATGGATTCGGCGTCGTCATCCAGCTCATGTTGGAGTTGCTTTGCTTGCTGGGGTTTCTGTCGCAATCGAGTATATCTTCGAGTGCTTTGTCCAGGCTGTCTGCGTCGCAGGTAAATATCTCGTGGCTGGCACGGATTTCTGGGCCGTTGAGATCGGCGAGGCATATGTTGTCGTCTAGTGACTCGATTGAGTTGTTTGGGCGGTACGCAGATTCGATCTCGCTTTTTTCCAAATCTTTTTGCCACTTCGTCACGGAATTCTTGCGACGTCATGGATGTTGCAGAGTCACTTGGCGATTGGATCGGGACGATCTGTGACGATGTCGCGCCCAAGATGGATGGTGTTGCAGTCGAAGCATTGTCGATTGCCTCCGTGTCGAGCGTCTCCTTGTCGAGTGGATCTAACAGGTCCTGCACACCATCTTTATCGACAAAGAAGTTAAATTCTCCAACTGTAATATCCAAACCTGATTCGAGTCTGGCAAAGGCTTGTTGAGCTTCCATCGAGTGCGGCGTGAGCCTCCTTGGAGATTTTAGCGAGTGATCGCTTTTTGAATTGATGCTGGTCGATCTTGCCGGCGAGTTGCCGTTTGCAGCGGTGGTCGGTGATTTGCTTTTTGATGATGTAGTAGGTGAGTTACCTTGTGTAGATGCGATCGGCGGGTGGCCGCTTGATGATGAAACCGGCGAAACCGCGAGCCCAATACTACCTGTTCCCACAGACGGCGCCAATTGTCGTGGTGTGCCCTCGGCAAATCCCATGGTTGCTATACCTAGGGTTGATTGTGTGGTAGAGAACGCGTAGTATCGGTGGAATCGACGGCTGACAAGCTGGATTTACCCAGGTTCAGGGCCCTCGAGTGAGGTAAAACCCCTACTTCCTGCTTGTCTGTATTTATGGTATGAATATGAGGGTTACAAGGGTTCGACGAGTTGCTGATCTCGCCGAGGTTTTGGTGGCTATGGATTGCTTGTCCTGATCGATCACCCTCCCAGCCTTTATATGGGAGGCTGGGTATCGGGAAACATAACCGACCAAGGTTACATGTATGGAAAGTCTTAACCGACTATTATTTGATCTAACTTGGAAAGCACTCTTCGTCTTGGGCCTTCCTTCCTGGGCTTCGATTAATCCTTGGGCTTCTTGATCATCACGTGCACCAGGTACCCTTATGCTGGGGTACCCGCAGAGTATAACCTCGTCAGCTGACAAGCGGGATTTACCCAGGTTCAGGGCCCTCGACTGAGGTAACACCCCTACTTCCTGCTTGTCTGTATTTGATTGTGGAATATGATGTGGTTACAAGGGTCCAGCGAGGGTTTGATCTCGCTAGGGTTTGAGATCTATGGTGTTGCGTGTCCTTGATCGGCCACCCTCCCTGCACTTATATAGGGGCTGGGTCTCGGGTACGCAACCGACTTAGACTTTACAAATGAAGAAACTACAACCGACTATGCCTATCTTGGGAAGCAATCTTCGTCTTGGGCTTTCCTTGCTGGGCTTTATCGGACTGTTTGACAATTGGGGTTTAGGCATCACGTGCACCAGGTACCCTCATGGTAGGGTACCCGTTTGGTATAACCTTGTCATTAGCCCCCGAGTGCGTGGCTGACTCGTAGAATCAGGCGGGGACTCACTCGATAGTGCACGTCCCATGCTTATGCCTATGTTTTTAAATCTCATATCTTTTATTTCGACTGAGATTTGTGCTTTTGACAAAGGATTATAGCTTAGTAGGCCTGGATTTACTCGACTGATCAAGACCAGTTAACTGCACATTCGGGCAAAACCTTACTAGCTTTCAATCAAATTCGAGTCCTTGGGCTCGAACCTGGAACATACTGGACAGATTCGACTCAGGCCGTTGAGGTCTTACTAAATCGTTCTGCAGTTATTTATATGCTACCTAGCGCGTCTGCCAGGATTTTCATCATGTCTGCTGACACGGAAAATTTTAAGGGATCGCACTGCCGGAGTGGCCCTTAGCCCAGCTCGACTGATCAGCGGGTCTTACCTTTGCATTTTTTGCATGCAGCATCCGAAGCATCATCGAATGACGCAACTCGGGAATTCTTTGATTTTCTTATGTTTTTTGCTTTTTGGACTGAGTCGAAGCATTCATCGACTGTCCGTTTTGTCTTTGAATCTATCGGGTGCGCGACAGCGCTCCGATGGGAGTAGCCCCCGAGATTGTGCTTTATTACATGTAATGGAGGATAATCTCAAATTCGTTATATCCTGCGTATGTTAGTCGAAGAAAATTTTTGATACGCTCCCGATGGGAGTACTATACTACACTCGATAGACTGTCGAGTACATAACAACATCTTAGTCGACAGACTCTGCATACCTTTCTCTTTGTTTAGTCGAACTGTTTCTTGTTTTCCATACTTTGCTTGACGTCATTCATGACGTTTATGGCGTGCGCGCAGAATTTCGACAAGACGTGTCTCTGTAGGCCCGTTGTCAGGATTTGACCACATAGGACGCCGCTCTGGTTCTGATTTGACCGGGCGTGGCGGAGTTTTCGCGGTGTAATAATAACTTCCTCTTTTTTCGTGCATAGTGGGCGGAGTGGCCTGCGACGGTTGTTCTCCAACCTAGCCACATGTCTCACAGATCGAGCATGGACGGTCGAGATGACTTTTGCTCTTTGTGGTAAATATAGATCCAATCTCTGAAACATTTTTTACCCTGCCATTTGCTTCCTCTGCTCTTGTCTTCCTCCTTGCGCTCCTTTCTTGCCGCCGTTCCTTAGCACAGCCACACCATCCACTTTTCGCCATGGGGAAGGCTGTGAAGCGTGGTGCTGCCGGAGCTGCGTCCACCGCCGCGGATGCGGTGGACAAGAAGAAGAAAAAGGCTGCTACTGCTGCCGCCGCTGATGCCGGCATCCAGAAGAGCCCTGGAGACTGGATGCGGTCGACGATGACCAAGGCCGGCCTCCAGCAACTCCGGCAGAAAGGACTGCTGCCGCCGGAAGAAGAGCTGCAGGCCCACGCACCCTCCAACAAGGAGGTATTCCCCGAACCTCCCTCTAACGAGCGTGTGTGCTTTGCGGAGTTTTTGCCTCGTGGTTTCTCTGTTCCGCTCCATGACTTCGTTCGTGGGTTGATGTACGCCTATGGCGTGCAAATCCACGACTTCACTCCCAACGGGATCTTGCACATTGCTGTTTTTATGGTTTTGTGCGAGTGTTTCTTGGGAGTGTCCCCCAGTTGGCCGCTTTGGAAATCGATTTTCAAAGTGCGCCACAACTGCAGAGGTGGCCGTCCGTTCCCCGCCGGCGGCCTGCTAATCCAAGTGCGGAGCAACGTCAACTACTTCAACCTTATGGCTGTCGACTCTGCTCAAGGATGGCGCAGCCGATGGTTTTATGTGCCAGTCGACCAGGCGGTTAGCCCTGCCTTTGCAGTTCGCAAGCCGCTGCTGAAGACCAAGGCCTGGGACCATCCTCTGTCGACTGAGGAGATTGCGGAGGCGGCGCCCCTTCTGACACGTATTGGTGATATGCTTGGCACCGTCTCGGGTGTCCAACTCATTGGTACCTTTCTGAAGATGCGGGTATGTCCGCTTCGTCTCCGGGCTCGCCCGATGTGGCAATACGAAGGTCCACTCGACGCCACCCGGATGACCCCAGAGGAGCTATCCAAAGAGGAGCTAGACGATCGGGTGAGGTCCATCACGAGTATCAAGGCTACAGAGCCTTGTAAACTTGACGGCCCGATTGCTCCGTTTTCCTCCAACAATCCTTTTACTACTGTTTTATGACTGTGAAGTGCTTCTTTTGATATGCACAGCGACACTCGACAGCTTCCACTCTTCCTCCTCTACCCGAAGCCGGACCTTCTTTGGAGGCCGACCAGCAAGACGAGGCCAAGCTGCCCGAGTCCGAACTTCCCTCTCCCCACACCCCACCTGCTGGTACTGTGGGAGAGGCGGGTAATGGAGATGAAGAAGAAGAAGTAGAACAATCTGTGGGTGATGTCGAGCGTTTGGCTGACCCTGAGGCCAGCCCTCGCCGTGTTAAACGCCGGCGCACAGTTGTTTCTGATTCTTCGAGCAGCGAGTCGAAGGAGGGCGATCTGCAAGATGACGTCAATTCGGGTATATCCCCACCTGCTCAGATGTCTCCTTTGGCTGCTCCTCCATTGGCTTCTCTTCCTCCAACAGCTTCGGGTAGTGCCACTCGCTTTGGAGTTCCGCGCATTGGCGTTGAACCTGATTCTGACGAAGATGAACCTGAGTATGTTTTCTTTTATGCTTATCTTTGTTGCTTCTCCTTGTGTTTTTATGATGTTTGCCTTTGATGCTATTACTGTTTTTCTGCGCAGAGATGTGGACAGGCAGCCTTCTCCTCCAGTAACCACAGTTGTATCGACTGTGGTTTCGCCTAAAGTCACTCTGGAAGCTTCCTCACCCACTGCTGACCTGGTGATTCCTGAAGCGACTAAGGATAAGGCCGTTGCGCCTTCGGTTGCTGAAGCTTCCACCTCAAAGCCCAAGTCCTGGACTGAGCATGTAAGCTTTCTTTTCTTTGCTCTGCATTTGAGTATCAATGCCAGTAACATATGTGACTTGTATGAGTTTTTGCAGCCTATTTTTGCCAATATGGCCACTTGGGGTCAAGCTTATTTTCAGATGGAGCAAGAAAGGGACTCCCTCCTTTCACACTCGACTGAACTTGCCAGTAAGTGTTTTGCTAATTTATGAACCGGTTGACCACTGCTTTGGTTGTTTGATTTACGTTCGAGTTGTATGCTTCTTAACTCAGGTGACAAGAAATCAGCTGAGAAGGAAATGGAGGATTTGAAGAAACAGGTGAAGGACCTGGAGGAACAACTCTCCGCCCAACGAGCCAGCTCGAAGAAGGCACTTGAAGATGCTCAATCTGTTGCTGCGCTTCGTGAAAAAGAGTATGCTGAGCGCCTCCTGACCCTCGTCCGAGCTGCCGGAGGTTAGCCGAAAATTTTCCTCCCTAACACCTTCTTTTAGCTTTTTGAGTGTCCTCTGCTGATACACTACTATGCTGATTTTTTGTGAAGGAATCGCTGACATGTTTACTTCAGCAGATACTGCGAGTGGACCTTTGCCCCTAGACCAAGTTGTCTCCAAGCTAGAGACTGCGACTGCTGAAAGTGCATGTTGCCCCCATGCGTGGTTTTGGTAATTAATGAAAATCCTTATGGACTAATGTTTACATTAAGATATTCTTATAGATCTTGTCCATGGGAAAATATAGGAGTTCATGTGTTGGACTCTTGAAGATGACATGATGACCAATGCTCTATTCAAGGGTTTATATGAAGAATGGTCATGTGTAGAGTTGAGCTCATTGCAAGTATGGATTGGAAAAGAAGATTGAGTGAACAATCATGTTTACCTCCAAGCCATCATACGTATCAAGAGAAGAAGATGAAGTGCAAGTTCAATATGATGCATCTCGGAAGATATCATTTGATTGAAGCTTGCAAAGGAGACATGAAGACGGAGCTTAGCGAGGCCCTCCCATAATGGAGTATGGGGGAGCATTTGGAGAAGTCTTCATCAAGCATGTGCTAGCAAGCACAATCAAGAAAGGTGTTCCAACTTGAGAGAGTCAAGATCGTCATCATTGAGCTCAAGTGGAATACGCAAGGCAAAGGTATGATCTTGATAGGTTTTCTATTATACCGGTCTCATGGTGTTAGTGGGAGACCGGGTTATAGGATAAACGGCGTACTATCAAGAGGGGCTCTCAAGTGAGTAACTTGATCGAATCTTTGTGGAGAGCTCAAACCTTTGCATTCTTGCATATCATCTTTTCTTGGTTCTTATTTGGCTTTTATTCATGTGATAATTTAGAGCTTGTGTTCATCGCCATACCAAGCTCTAGTTCATCAAAAACAGATTTCATTCGAATATCTTGTTGCGTTTTTGTTGTTGGAGGTTTTACCGGTTTGTCTTTTATAGAGAGGTCAAACTCTCTCTTTGTGGATTTCTCCTCACATGATGGACTATGATGCTTCTCTGCATAATCTTGTCGTGCTCGTTGTGTTGATTCCAACGAGCCCAAGAACGTCGAAATCGGAGTCCGGATGAAAAAGATATTGCAGTTTTCGTTTTGCTTTTTCTGTCAGTTTTCAGGAAACCGGATATTCCGGTCTTTTGGAAATATCCGGTCACCACCAGAACAGTTTTCGTCTGGGCCGGAAATTCCGGTCCAAACTTGAACCGGAATATCCGGTCCCTGTTTTCCTGCAACGACTCTTTATTTTGGGGACCTATATAAGGCCCCCTTCTTCCCAAAGAGCCTAGCTCGTTTTCCCCCTCTTTCCCCACCATTGTTGACCTTGGAAAGCTTGCCCCCCTCCCAATTCCTCCCATGATTCTTGCATATCTTTGAGGGATTTGAGAGAGGAGATCTAGATCTACATTTCCACCAATCCATCTCTCCTCTAAGTGAGGGGAACCTAGTAGATCTTGATCTTAGAGTTCTTGGTGCATCTCCTCTTTGTTCTTCCTCTCTTATTCCCCCATAAGCATTTGTTGCTTTGTTGGAATTTGAGAGTGAAGGATTTGAGCACTTGTGCTCTTGCCTTTTACATTTGGTGCATCGGTGTGTTCTCCACGAGGATTCGTGGAAGTTGAAAGTTTGTGAGCTTGTTACTCTTGGGTCCTTGGACCCTAGACGCCTTTGTGGTGGTTGGACCCTTGTGTGGTCACTTGAAGCCGTTCGGGAGCCCCCAATCCCATTGTGGGTTGTGCCCCGGATTGTTGTTGAAAGCCGTTCGGGAGCCCCAATCCCATTGTGGGTTGTGCCCCGGATTGTTGTTGAAAGGCTCCAGATTCTGCCTCGAAGGAATACCGATAGTGGAAGGTGAACCAAACCTTTGTGGTGCGGTTCATCGGAGAAGAAGGTGAAACCTTTGTGGTTGTTGAACCGTTGTGTCGGTTCACACCTCTCCAACGAGACGTACTCCCTTAACAAGGAGGAACTCGGGAATACTTCCTCGTCTCCGCGTGCCTCGGTTATTTCTATACCCGAGCCTTTTACTTATGCACTTTACATTGTGATAGCCTTCGTGCTTGAAGTATTCTATATTGCTATCACCTTGTTGCTTGTCTTGCGTAGCATAAGTTGTTGGTGCACATAGGTGAGCCTAGTTTATTTAAGTTGTCGGCTTGTTAATTTAAACACCTAGTTTTATTCCGCAATTAGCAAGCCTAAACCGGAAAAGTTTTAATCGCCTATTCACCCCCCCCCCCACCTCTAGGCGACATCATTGTCCTTTCAACTGCGAAGGCGAAGGGCACTCTCGATAGCTTAACAAGCACGCTGGGCGCTGTTCACTCGGAAGCTAGTTGATCTCTTTCAATCTGTCGACTCTATCCGAGACGCCATAACTCGAAAGGTTTTGCTTGGAGCTAATGTTGCCTTGGCTTATGTTCGTAGCCGAAAACCAACACTACAGCTTCATCCACCTGCGATTGGTTCGCGGCTTGCTCAACCATGCTTAGACGGGACTGTAGATGCCGCCAACACACTAGTTGAGCGATTTTATGATCAGATAGTTGGTTCGAACTTGCATATGAAGGACGAGCCTATGTAATATTGGTACTTTGTATAGTATAATGTGTATACATGTGCAGCCCCCGAGCCTATCGAGTGGGGTGTTTGCAACAAATGGAGACTTATTTGTGTAA
Organism: Poa pratensis; assembly: GCA_947311845.1. NCBI lineage: Eukaryota > Viridiplantae > Streptophyta > Magnoliopsida > Poales > Poaceae > Poa > Poa pratensis. The sequence goes on along the minus strand of CAMZMU010000074.1, from coordinate 132,540,961 downwards.
TTACCTAGCCCCCGAGCATGTCGAGTGGGGTGTATGTAAATAATATTTTTTTGAACTCCTGTTTCTTTCAGCCCCCGAGCGTGCCGAGTGGGGTGTGTGAAATTAGCTGTGTGTTTTGTTTACTGTGAGTTGTTTCCTCATCTTGAGTAATCGAACTTATGCTTTGATATCACAACTTGTGTTATCATTTTCGTTTGACACCCAGCCCCCGAGTATTCGGTCAGGGCGTGATTATGTTATGATTTGTGAGAAAGTTTTATGATTCAGCCCCTGAGTCTTCGGGTATGGAGAAATAAGAAACTACGCAAACAGCTCATAGAGGAACATTTTTCTTTATTCCAAATATAGACCAGCAAGCCGCCTCATTAAAACCTTCCAGTCCCCTTAGGTGCCCTGGTAAGGGAAAAGAGTGTGTCTGAAACCTGCTGGCCCTTTGACACTGTGCTCTTATTACATTCATCGACTAGGAGTCTAAGCGTAGGAGCGAAGCACGAGCGTGCTTTCCTATGCGCTTGGCAGGCTTGTGGATACCCCGAACTGTCTTTGATGGGTCAGTTGGCTGGACTTGGTGCTTCCTTTCATCATCTGTGGCTCTGACCGTCCTGTCGACTGCTTGCTTCTTACGCTCAGGCATGAGTGTATGGTCGTTGGTGAGAGAAAAATCTTCAAAATTTTGCTCCATGCCGAACATCTCTGAGATTTTGCTGAAATCTCGGTCGCAAGCATCGGACCTTGGAAGTTTCCGCTGACTGTGATGACTCCTTTGGGTCCTGGCATCTTCAACTTGAGATATGCGTAATGTGGAACTGCCATAAATCGAGCAAACGTTGGGCGTCCCAGTATGGCGTGGTATTGTGATTTCCAGTCGACGACTTCAAACTCTATCAACTCTGTGCGGAAGTGAGTGGCGTCACCAAACGTAACGTCGAGTTGTATTGTGCCTTCTGGGTTGACTGCCTTACCTGGAACGATACCATGGAAAGTATTTGAAGATTTGGGGAGATTTTCGACTGACTTGTTCATTTTGCGGAGTGTGTCGGAGAAGATGATGTTTATGCCGCTGCCTCCATCCATGAAGACCTTGGTCATGGCGTATCCACCGATTTGAGCGTCGAGTACCAGGGCTGCATGGCCTGGTCGGTAGACTGCGGGTGGATGATCGTCTCGACTGAAGGTGATTGTAGTATCGGCTCCTTTCAGCAACTCTGGTATAGCTGGTGGCGCCAAAACTGCCATGTTTACGTGTCGAGTATGTAGCTTTTGTTGCCTGTTAGAGGGACGTCCTTTTTGGATCATGTACATCTGCCCCTGAGGCTTTGGATATTGCTCCTCCGCTGCTTGCGGTACGTGATGTATGTCTCCTGCCACCTGGTTCCCTGCACTGTGCTGTGGTGGAGGTAATAGCGCGGGGACCGGTTGTGTTGGTGGTGCTGCCACGGGGACTGGCTGAGCAGTCGCAGGTGCGACTCTCCTTGTCTTTATCATGTAATCTATCGCCATTTGATCGAACTCTCTATAGTTTCCCATTGTGTGATTGGAGATGAGTCTTCCATCGTCTCCTTTGAACAGGTGGAGTCTGCAATAGTCATCCATTTTCTCTTCGAATGTCCTATCCGGCCTTGGATCAGTGCGTTTGCGCCATTCTTGCCTTTTGTAGCTACCCGTGCGTTGATCGCGGTCTCGATTGTCACGGCGATCGTCGCTTCGACTGTCCCGGCGATCGTCGCTTCGACTGTCCCGACGGCTGTCGCTTCGACTATCGCGACGCTCTTCGGGTCGCCTGTCGTCTCTGCCCTGACTATCTTGTGGCTGAGTGAAACCAGCTGCCATGAATTTGACTCTATCATTGTCGCTGTAACGGCCTTTGCGTTTACGCCTTCGATCGTCTTTGTCGCGGTGGTCTCGACTGTCCCTACGATCTTCGCGACTTGCGGCGAGACTGGGCGCTTAGCTCGTATGGAATCTTCTCCGTCTGCCCATTCGGTTGCTATCTTCATGAGCTCTGCAGTGGACTTTGGCTTTTGACGACCAAGTGCTTCTCTGAAATCTTCTCGAAAGACTCCTTGGGTGAAGACATCCACAGCTCTGTCTTCGGAGATTGTGCCTATGGAGTTGCGGATGGTTGTCCATCTTCTGATGTATGCTCTCAAGGTCTCATCCCACCTCTGCGTGCAGGCCTGTAGTTTTGCGAATGTTTTGGGCCTTTCACAAAGGGTCGAAATATTTGATGAAATCTTCCCGGAATCGATCCTAGGAGTCGTATGTTCCTTCGGGTAGAGCTTTGAGCCAGTCGCGTGCTGTGCCTTCGAGCATCAGCTGTATGTACTGCAACGCTGTTGTAGTTGTTTCTCTTTGACACACGACTGCTAACTTGTAGTCCTCGAGCCACCCTGATGGCTCTTGCCTGCAGTTGAACTTCGGCGTTGCGGATAAGCTGAATTTTTTGGGCATCTTGGCTTCGCGAATGCGTCGAGTGAAGCATCGAGCTCCACATGGCCCTGTGTCGCGATTGTCTCCTGAATCGCTGCTATCCGACCTCTTGGACCTGCTCCGTGATCGACGGCGATATGAGTCTCTTCTTGCGCTGCTCCTATGAGGGCTGCGACTGCGACGGTCTCGCGATGTGTGCCGTGAGCGGCTCCTGCTGCGCTATCTGCCCTTCTCCGTCTGGAGTCCTTTTGTTGCGAGTGCCAGTGCCTTCATCTGCTGTTGGTGCACGACTGCAGCCGGGTCACCTGCTGGAGGTGCCGTTGCTCTTAAGTATGCTCCGATTTGCAGCAAGGCTCCTTCAGCTGTTTTGGGTACGAGCACCCCATCTGCATCTAATGTCATGAACGAGTGTTCTAAGTTGCGAGTGACGCCTGATCTTTCTCCTTCTGGGATGTTTGCGAATCGCGATCTGTGCCTTGGCTCCGTTGCCCCTGTGGAGCCTAGGGATAGTTGCCTTCTCCTTGCACTCGAGATACTGGCTTGCTTTCTGCGCTCTTCGAGTGTTGCCCTGTACTGATTCAGGCGCAACGTCTCTTGCCAGTTTAAGTAGTTGTACGCCATCATCTCTTCCGGGGTTGCATTTGCAGGCATCATTGTGCACTCCTTGATGACTTTGTCCACCTTTGCTGCTATCTCGGCTGTGATGGTCAATGTTGATACGCCGTCTGGTAATGTGACCGTGCACGGGAACTCCGTGGGTCTTCGACTGGCTGCTGCTGTCGAGGTTTCTGCGCTGATCGCGGCGTAGACCTGGCGAGGTATGATCGGAGGATAGGTGTATGTGCTGTCTATGCCAGTCATGGATTCAGCTTCCTCATCCAGGCTCATGTCAGAGTTACTGCTTTTGTTGATCTGTGCGTCGGTGTCGACGTATGCTTCGAGTGTACGCTCAGGATTGTCTCTGCTGTTGGAGAGGAACTCTTGATCTGCTTGGATCTCTGGTCTGCCGAAATCGGCGAGACAGATGCTGTCGTTTGCTTCTTCAAGTGCATGTAGTCGAGGATCATGTCACGTGATTCGGGCCTTCGACTGTACTAACCTGATAGGTGGACTGTACTTCATCGTCTGCAAACTCTTTTGCTATGAGCTCGTCGATCTCCCTTGTAGACATGGATGAGGCTGGGGATCCTATCGGCGAGATCGAGTCGATCTGTGGTGAAGCTGCTTCCATAATGCTGGCGTAGTCGATGGAGCGTCGAGTGTCTCCACCGTGATTGGATCTGTCAAGTCCTGCACACCAAATTTGTCGACCAAAAAATTGTGTTTTCCAACGATTAGATCCAAACCTGAGTCGAGGCTGGCAAAGGCCTCTTGAGCTTCTGGCGAGTATGGCTTGATCCGTTTTGGTGATGCGGTCTTTGAAACTGGCGAGCGATCGCCTGATGATCCGACGTTAGTCGAGCTTGTCGGCGAGTTGCCGTTTGCAGATGTGGCCGGCGAGTTGCTGTTTGGAGATGGAACCAGCGAAACTGTGAATCCAACACTACATGTTCCCACAGACGGCGCCATTGACGAGGTGTGTCCTCAGCAATACCCATAGTTGAGTACCCAGGGTTAGATTTACGAGGTAGAGAACGCGTAGTGCGGGTAGAATCGTCGGCTGACAAGCGGGATTTACCCAAGTTCAGGGCCCTCGACTGAGGTAACACCCCTACTTCCTGCTTGTCTGTATTTGATTGTGGAATATGATGTGGTTACAAGGGTCCAGCGAGGGTTTGATTTCGCTAGGGTTTGAGAGCTATGGTGTTGCGTGTCCTTGATCGGCCACCCTCCCAGCACTTATATAGGGGCTGGGTCTCGGGTACGCAACCGATTTAGACTTTACAAATGAAGAAACTACAACCGACTATGCCTATCTTGGGAAGCAATCTTCGTCTTGGGCTTTCCTTGCTGGGCTTTATCGGACTGTTTGACAATTGGGCTTTAGTCATCACGTGCACCAGGTACCCTCATGGTAGGGTACCCGTTTGGTATAACCTTGTCAGGCTGGAACAGCTGGTTATCCACCGCACCCTTCACCATTGCCGTAAGCACCTCCATGGCGAGTATAAAGAGCGTAGGAGACACTGGATCCCTTGCCGTAAGCCTCGCGCATGGCAGATCTTCTCGCCTGGCACTCCATTCACCGAGATCTTCGTGGTTGCCGTCCTCAGCATGATCGATATCCAGCGCAGGAACATCGCACTGAACCCCATTCTCTCCAGGACCTCAAACAGAAAGGCCCACGACACCGAGTCAAACGCACGAGCCACATCTAGCTTCAGCAGCAGCCCAGGGGTTCTCCTACATTCAGTTTCCTGGCCACCTGCCGCACGAGCATGAAATTGTCGTGCAAACTTCTGCCCTTGACGAAGGCAGACTGGTTCGTGCTCACTAGCTCACTTAGCCGAGGTCGAATCCGGTTTGCCAGCAGCTTCGCGAATAGTTTGGATACGCTATGAACCAGACTAATAGGTCTATAATCTCCCACCTGCGAGGACTCTTGCTTCTTTGGGATCAGCGTAATTATGGCTTTGTTTAGCTTCCCAAAACCCCTTCCATCACCCACATACAGTTTAAGAAAAACTGCCATCAGATCTCGTTTGATCACCTGCTAGGCCTTCTGATAGAACAGACCAATGAACCCGTCAGGTCCCGGCGCACGATCTGCCGGGAGCTCTTTGATAATGCTCCAAACTTCCTCCTCCGTGATCATCCTTTCCAGATCCTGCAGGTCCGCCTGCGGCAGGTCTAGCTGCTCAAGATCAATCGTGTGTTCCTCGACTGCATCGATCCCAGGAGATTCATGTAGACGTTATGGAAGGCCTCCTCTTTCCTCTTCTGGTCCGTGATCATCTCCCTATTCACCGAGATCGCGGGGATGAAATTCCGCGTTCTGCGCCCGTTAGCCACAGCGTGAAATAGCTTGGTGTTCGCGTCTCCCTCCTTCAGCCAGTTCATCCGCGAACGTTGCCACGCGATGGTGCGCTCTAGTGAAGACAACGCCAAAATCGTCTGCTTCAGCATATTACTCAACCAGAATTCACCCGCAGATAAACTCCTCCTCTCCTGCGCCGTATCCAGGCGAAGAACAACCGAGTTCGCCATAGCTAACTGAACTTTAACCGCATTGATCTTCCTCTGCCCCCAACTCTGCAGATGCTTTGCCGTGTTGCGCAGCAATGAGTCAAGCCTGAGGAACGGATCCACGATCGCCGGGTTACAGACCCAGCCCTCCTTCACCGCCTCCTCGAACCCCTCCAGTTTTGTCCAGAACACCTCGAAACGAAACCTCCGCTTTGGTCTGAAATTCACGCTCAGCGTAAGGTGGAGAGGCGAGTGATCAGAGACGTTCGACGACAGCGCTTGTAACACACTGTCGGGATGCTCTAGGTCCCACTCCACGGATGCTAGCGCTCGATCAATTCGACGTGTCTTTGAGTCTATCACGCATACACGCCCCGCACAACCACTGCCAGCCCCGGTAAGTAAACCGCTTTGCCTCGCTGCCTAGGGCTAGGGCTCACCATCATACGCGGACCGAACCTCTGACAATTAAGGGTGTACCCCATGGATGTGGAGAGGTTATGTGGATCTCCGTTACTCTCATGCTAAGCAAACGAAACAGTGTAAACCCTACCCGTAGGAGGGGTGTCAGTCCCGCAAGACCAGAACTGTTGCTGAAGGCCTACACGCCAACTCCTGGGTACAGGATATCCAAGGCATCATGGAAATTGGCCAGTACATCCAGATTTGGCTAGCGATCGAGAACTTCATCCTCAAGCGGAACCTACACGGCGCGCTCCGCCTACCAGGCCACGTTCCAGGGATCGATCACCTGCCCAGCTTGGAATCTCACGTGGAAGACATGGGCGCAAGGGGCTAGCCTCCATCACCCTCCTCAGTCTTGGATGGTTTGGAAGATGCGCAATGACTGTGTATTCGAAGGAGCACAACCCATCATACACACACTGCTAGTCAAGATCAAGGAGGAAGCAAGGATGTGGGCACAAGCAGGAGCCTTAGGGCTGAGAGTTATCTTGTCGTCCACTTGTGACGTGCACGTAATCTTTTAGCGAAAATGCGCCTCTTTGGAGGTCTGTAAAACTCTACCTTTCCAATGAAATAAAACGCAAAGGTCCTTTGCGTTTTCGCTAAAAGTAGGGCGCGGTCACCTCCAGCCTTCTTGTCTTGACACGAACAGACTACTTTGACCCGAAAGCGTCAAATTTATTAAGTTTTACTAACTTAATAGGGAAAAGTATCAACATTAATGACACTATTTCATATCGCTAGATTCGTCTTAAAACTGAAGTTTCAAAATATACCAATTTGATGTCATATATGTTTCTACTCGTTGATATAAAGTTGGTCAAATTTTAATTTTTTAACTAAGTATGAAAGCTAAACATACACTTATTCATGGACGGCAGGAATATGTAATACCACTGCTATAAATAACAACAAATTCAGTTGAATGGCTTTACTATTCTTGGTCATGGAGAGAAATATTCGCAGTAATGGGAGCTTTTAGCTAGGATCTTATAAAATTGTACTATGGTAAAAATAATACGCACTCAACACACAGAAGCTAGGCAACCACTTAACAATTCAATGTCCCTAGTTCTGACTAACTTCTAAGTAGCTAGTTTACATGATAAGACACTTCCGATTTAGAATATACTTTAGATAGTTGTCCCAGTGGAAAGAACAAGCCCTCGTAATGTTCTGAGAGAGTATCAAACATCCGCGATTCCAACTCCCCAGCTCCAGCACCGTCAGAGCGATTCTATCTTGTTGTATCCCCCTTAATGAGGATTTCCACTGAGCTTCTATATTCTGTGATCAAATTCCTGGTAAACATGACAATTATTATAACAAAAGTCCACTGAAACACAAATTTGTTAGCATATTGCACTCATAATGGAGGCGCGGAGCACATACTTTCTTTGATCAAGTAATTGTCGAGTTTCTTCCAAAATTTGCCCTTGTCCTTCAACTGTCTGTTGGTAACAAAAAGAAACAATTTTATGAGTATCAGGGCCCAAGTGGGAACTGTCAGTGGCATTGGCTAGCAAGTACATCTAGTTCAATAGCTCTCCAAGAGCGATCCGTAAAATTATCTCATCTTTTGAACATCTAAATTTACACAAAGCATTAATAGAACCATGGTCAAAATAGTGTGGACTGAATGTTTCTCAAGATTATAAGCTAAACAAAGATAAACCAACCAAAGTTAATGCATATCTACCAACTATTAATAATTTAAAATCAAATTAAATTTCGGCTTATGTGCAGCTTATTCCTCCAGAATGTGGGTCATCATCTTAGTGACGTAACTATAATCATAGTAACATAAGGGCAAATAAAATAATACTCATCCAGCTTACAAATAGATGTCTTTTTAACTTCTTGAAATTTTGTCACGCTATTTGTCCATTTTAAACTTACAATCGTAACATAATGCCATTGTGTGAAAAGGACATGGGTGATATTTCACACACAAACTTAAATCATGTGCCTAACTGTAAGAGGAAATCTATTTTGAATCCTTAGAGCATCTCCAATCGGAGGCCCGAAATCCTGTCCGGATACACCACGCCCGGACACATTGGCTGTCCCTGGGCAGAATTTCTCGTATTGGGCGTGCATGTTCCCGCTCGCGTCGACTACAAACCCGATATATTGTCCTTTATCTTTTTTTGGTGGCTCTGCCGGACAAAAAAGTGGGCGCTTCCGGATGAAATTTGCATTTGGGCGCCGCGAGTGGGAGTCGGTTTTGTTTAAACCCCAAAATGGCTTTGGGCGGGCTTTGGGCACCATGACTGGAGATGCTCTTGACATACCACATTATCCAGCTTCAAATATTTGGTTCCTAGTCTATTTTAGGAGAAACGAAAAAAACCAAAAGGTCGTTTTGTAGCCAACATTTTGAGTCAAAATCATGGAATTCATTTGTGATTCCATACCCAAGTTGTTTGAATGACATATAATTGGACATGTCATTGCATTTAGAATTCCAACAAATGCCTATTGTATTGTTATGTCAATTCTCTCCCTAACCCTGTCATTTCAGTTGCCAAATAAAATGAAATGGTGCCATCATTTCATTTATGCCAAATGAAATGAAATGATGTGTGCCAAACAAACTCTAAGAGTATGACTAAGCTAGTCCATCAATCTAATACTGTTTCAACTTCAAACTTTTGATGCCTTCGACAAATTTGTAGATTCTGCAAATAGGCTGACAATATTCAGACATTTTTACTTTCAAAGCTGAATCCGTTGTTGTGTCACACATCCCACTATTTAAAAAAAAATGCCACCGTACTAAGAAACCATTAAATCCAAACTAACTTTACTTTATTTGTCAACTAACTATCACATGATGCAACGTGATAATCTCTAACTTTGGTACCAACTTTGCAAACAAACCAAACATCTTGGACACGACATCATAATGGATCTCGCGAAGGAGTGGGCGGATTCCATCGCGTGGTGGGGAAAAGTAAGAGCAGATTGGCCCGATCGGATTGGAATCAGTTGCGTTTTGTTGGTGTGTGGTGTCAGGAACAGCAAGAGAAAAGAAAAGAAAAAAGGATATGTTTCGTAGAGATATATTTTCTACGTGACTGGACTTCGACTGGTGCAGCATCTACGTGACAAAGTTTGGTGCAATTTTTAGCGTAAAAAAATAAGAACAGAAAAAGAAATAGAAAGTAAAGTTCGAATCCCACTGTGGGACTCAGAAAGTTTCTGGTCGCCTGGGAGTACAACAGATTGGATCAGTCAGCAAAAGGAGAAAACATTCTCCCAATCCGGTAGCAAGTACAAGACGACACTGTCCGATGGAAAAGAAGATGCTAGACGTAACGGTGAAGACTCATAAAATTTAGAGGAGACATTGGCCAATGTGCAACCGCCCACGGAAGTCATTTTTTGAAATGTAGCTGAACACGGGAGGACGAATAAATATTTTCATTGCCCCAACATCGTAATTAGATAGTACCACCCTTTCAACGGTAACCATGATTTGTGATTGTCCAACTGAGAGAACATAGAAGAACACAAGAGCTGAAGTACCAGGAGAGGAGCGGGTAAGTAGGCCACAAGTAGGGATAAAGTGAAAAGGGTAGAGACAAGAGTAACAATGTATTATTGTGGATGATGTCGAAACATGGGTACAAAAATATTAATTAAACCGCAAAAAAAAAAAGATAAAGCATGACCAACAGCTAAGGCTAGATCGGGCACATGTTAACACACTATAATAGTCCATCCGTAGAAACTCCCACGGGTGATTTAGCTAGTCATATATTATATTTTTCAACCAAACCTAGCATGTTAGCCCTAAAGTTGAGGTATAAAAGTTTAACATGCTGGCTGCCTAGTTTAAACTTGAAACAACATTATATCGCCACACTAATTTGCATCATCATTATCTTTATTATTATTATTATTGCTGCTGTTGTTATAGCCTATTAATCCCAGAGGCTATAATAATTTCCACAGCATTACATATATATAAAGAGTATTGTCATGTACAGCAGAAGTGAACAGTGTGATCTATATTGATCATCGATCAGAATATTGTACTCCCTCCTATCCGAAATAATAAGTGTTGCGAGACATGCATGTGATTTGTACTAGCTAATTTGTATCCGCACGACACTTATAACGGATCGGAGGGAGTACTATATGCCACTATTGAGTACAAATTCAGAGGAGTTAAGGAAAGCCACTAATACAAATGCACGCAAAGAAAACTTACAATTGATCTTGAGCTTAGTGTTCCTGATATGGAGTTCAATAACTGTTGGCACTTGGAAAATTGACTGGTCAATTCTTCAACCTATAAAAAAATAGAAACAGCTCCAATTACTGGATTAATACTATGCTCTGAGTAATTGTATATATGCGCGGAGGAAACAATCAATGGCCTAATCATCTTGACAGCAAGATCGATCTGGTTGGAACGGAATAGTCGAGTCTTTGATCATGTGGCTTCGACATCAGGGGCCATCTGTAACCGTATCACGAAGGAATACGCGCTTTGGCGTGAGGCAGGGATTAGTGGAGAGACGCGAGGAAGAGAGTAAAATTTCTGGTAGTTCAGACTTCAGACCCGCTGTCTGTGGCTGGGTCTCAAAATGTAACTCGCTTTGTACATGCTCTCTATTTCTATCTTAATATAAAGACACGGGATGCTCACGCGTGTTCTTGAAAAATGGCTTGAAATTTCTACAAAAGCACAATTCAATAATAAGATAGTATTTTGTTTATTAAATTGGCACAAATAAGTATGAGACCAGAACAGAAACAAAATTTAAAACACTATACAACAGGACGGTAATCCACCCATAGCCCCATAGGTCCTAGTTAATAACAAACAAACATCCAAAAATCCCTGGAGTCTATAGTTTAAATTTAGTGTACTGCTCTTTCCGATTCAACAACCTTATTGCGCAACTTTTCGTCGAGCAGAAGCAGCTATCTAGTATAGTCCATACAGCTGACCTAGTAGCTTCCACAATCTACACAAAAGAGTTTTAATAGTGACAAAATCAATTACTATACAAGGCCAAACTGAATGGTTCACGGAATTTCTACAGTTAAATAAGTTTTCAGGAATATACATACTGAAACAGGATTTTGCTACATGCACCCGTTTTGACAAAGATCATGCACTCATCATTTTTTTCTTAAACAAATGAAAATAACAAATTGCTTACCAATGCATCAGAAGTTTGATCCCTTGTGCCTGCTCCGATCACATCACCTAATCTTGTCACTAACTGATATAACAAGCACAACAACAAATAAACATAATCCATCTGGTTTAGTACTTACAGAAACAAGAGAAAATGATGATTAGCTCCATTGCTAAGATGTGGTAGTTGTGAAACGCTATTACAAAGAAAACATTCCTCATTTATTAATGCAAGTACGATGCTACCATCAATTTACTGAGGTCCTAATCTCAATAAAAAACTTTCTGAGGTCCCATAATGATACCATGATATTCTCATCTAATAGATTATAGATGTAATTTCAAAGTTGTGTTCCTCTAATTAACCACAACATTTATTTTCTATTTTATCACTACAATCAGATTGATATATTCATCTACAAAGTTCCTATTTTCTTGTTGTGACAGACACAACGTGCGGTCAATTAATCACAAAATTTTGCCTAGATATGTCATGTACAACATCAAGACCCTATATTGATAAACTATAAATCCAAGTTAGATGCTTCATAAGTCTTTTCCAAAATGATGCAGCAACCGTGCTTACTCCCCGCCAGAACCCATCCCTTGCTCTCTAGGTTTCTTTTGTCGAATATGTGATTTGGTTTGACCATCCCAAGTGAACCAGAATGGATATCAGACTGTCAGCAATATAATATGTCCAGCGAACAATAATTAGAACCGCCAACCAGGATCATAGTTCGGAGGGATTGCAACAGGTTCGATAATGGTGTTGCGCACAAAAACCTTTTGCAATGGGGGTACTTAGTACAAAGGGATGTTTATATTGACTGGCATTTTGCAATTATATCATATTTGAAATTGCAGAGAGCTAGATATTAAAGAATGTACTAAGAAAGTTGCCTACTACTTAAATATTTATTCGACTGCATGTTGTTACACCTTCCATACCAAGCTGTATACTCAACGAAAACCGAAGTGCATGCCATGAATTGATTAATGGTATAGAAGTCAACAGCATTCCGAACAATTGCGGATGCTGATCATATTCTGAACATAAAGATACCGAGACATGATGGTGTTGACTTCATTGCGTGGCAACATGAAAGTCATGGGTTTTTTACTGTGAAAAGTGCATATAAGCTAGCAGTTTCTCAAACAAGTCACACCTGCCCGGGGTCGAGTACGAAGACTGCAGATGAAAGAGATATGTGGAACTTAATTTGGAAGACTAATATCCCTCCCAAGGTTAAAGTTTTTGGATGGAAACTTGCCACTAACTCTCTAGCTGTTCAAAATCACAGATTTAGAAGGAACATGGATATTGTTCCAACTTGTTCTATCTGCGGCATGGAACCTGAAACAACCTTCCATGCAATGAACTCTTGCACTAAGGCATGGGCCTTGAGGCATTGTCTTGAAAATGAGTGGAGTCTGCCATCCAGAGAAACTATCCAAAACTCTGGGGATGATTGGGTACTCATTATACTAAGTCAAGTTGATGAATTCATGAGGGCAAAACTGCTGCTATTATGGTGGAGATGCTGGCACCTAAGGAACAACATGATCTTTGGTGATGGGAAAGAAAGAGTTGCTCAGTCTGCTCTGTTTCTTCAATCGTACCTCACTGCTGTTAGGGACAAACGAGATATTGAAACCATTGCTGATGGGAAGGGGAAATCTGCTGCTGATCCCCAGATGATCCAGATCACAACTTTGTCTAAAGAGACACCTGATCCCTGGTGTAGGCCAAGTGTGGGATGGGCAAAACTCAATTTTGATGCTAGCTTCTATGATCATGTGAATGAAGGAGCCTGGGGCGCTGTTCTCCGTGATGAGCACGGTGCAGTTATCCTCTCAGCTTGGGGATCCATACCTTTCTGCCCATCCGCTGAGTGTGCTGAAGCTATTGCTGCACTAGAGAGTGTGAAATGTGTCATAACTAGGTTTGCTGGACCTGTCCAGCTGGAGAATGACTGTGCGGCGTTGATTGCAGAACTGAAGAATACAAATCTCTCAAAATCGCCTATAGCAGGGGTCGTTAGAGATATTAAAAACTCTCTGATGTCTCTACCAGAGTGGAGTGTGACAAAAGTGGAACCGTGTGAGCAATTCTGTGGCACATGAACTTGCGAAGAGGGGATGGACTGATAGGCATGGAAATGTGTTACTGGGGTCTGTTCCACTGAATGTAGCTGGTCTGATCGAGCGCGATTGTAATTTCTCTTTGCTTTATGAGTAATAGATAGTGGAAAATTCAAAAAAAAAAAAAAAAGCATTCCGAACAATTGTACAAGGGCCAACCTTAGGCATAACTGTACAAGAATGATATACAAAATTTGTTTTTATACTACTCCCTCCGTACCAACATATAAGATGTTTTGGCAGGCTAATTTAGCTTATCAAAACGCAATGCAACAAAGGAAGTAAAGCATTTACAGAAAAAAAGACATCCTGTATCCTATCACTATGATTTAAGAATACTTGTCTATAATATATTTGACATAATACACATATGCACATAATACACTTGAAACTGAAAATCCAAAGCGATGGTAAATCAATACATTAACAAGTGGTCAATAACTAATTTCAATAAGCTCCGTACAAAATTGGTAGCAGAAGAACATGTCGACTTTCTTTAATCTTTCTCAGCGTGTAGTAAAAATGTGCTAAGCCGTCCACCCCCTTCCACTTAATGTAGAAAGCTCAAATCTCAAAAGGAGCAGATTGTAACTTACGTGGAGGAGGTGGAAGTGGGACGCAAGCGAGGTTTGGTGATGCTGCTGCTGCTGCGGCGGGGGCGTAGCTTGCTGCGGGTATTGGAGGGCATGTAGATGGTCGGGCTGCGGTGACGGCACCAGCGCCCGGTAAGGGTCACCGTACTGCTGCTGCTGGTGCTGCAGAAGCTTCGGCGGGTGGTGATCGTCCATCTTCTTCTCCCTTGCTAAACGGATCTTACTCGGGATCCAGGCCTCTGAAAAGGGAAGAAAAGAATGAAGCGGCGGAATTGGTAGATGCGCTAGTGCTCATGTTCGAGAGAGAAGGCTGCAGATCTTACCAGGATGATATTTGAGTGTGCAAGCTCGCCGGACCGTCGCCGGCGGGAGGCTGAGCCTGAGCACCACAGATATTTATTTATTTTTTGAGTGAGAACTAAAATGCGGAGCAGTAGAGTGAGAGCGTGGTTGGTTAGAGCATCTCCACGGTCATCTCCAGTTGAGTTCAAAGGCGTGTTTGGTTGACTTTTTTTCGGCCTATTTAGTTGCGTGGGTTGTATGGATTTCCTGCACAGAACGAACCTTAAAAAGCCTTGGGCCAACTGGCCCAGCAGGAACAGTCGATTCGGCCGTTTTCACTGAGCCACCCTTGCGAAGGCAAAAAATCGAGCCAGCCTACTCGCGCTGGGAAGGGGCGGGAGCGCTGGGCAGGGGGGGAGACGCCGTGTTTCTTCTGGAACACGCGCCATAAATCCCCTCACCGCCTATTATTGGGTTGCGGGGAAAACTTTAAAATTTATCCGTAACCTTACCGCCACGATCTATTCTATGAAGGTACGTTGCACCCCATAATGCGATGATCCAGAATACTTACAAACACGCTTGCGGAAGATCTTGTGTTTGTCGAAGTAGATGTCGGTGAACCTGATGAAGAATCTCACGTCCACGCCGGGAGGTGAGATTGTTGCCGTACGTCGTCGTTGATGTAGACCTTGATGAATTGTTCCGTTGTCCAAGGAACTTACTTGCGCAAATCCCGCTCTAGCGGTATCCACACATACACCGTGTCAACCCACCCCGTGCGTTCATCGCCTAGCTACTAGCACGTGGTGAAGAGAGTCAGCCTTGCGGCGTAGTTTAGGTGGTAGATCTAATCAACTAGATTAGATCTATATGAGAAGATTAGAGACGTCTAATTCTCAACACATGAGATCTACAAGAGAGAGAACTTCCACGGAGGCAAACTTGTGTGTCAAACCCTAGAGGCTTGGGGCTGCTTATAAAGGAGGCCAAGGGGTGGAGGTGCTTGGGGAAGGGCTTGCCCCTTCCCTTGGTGTGCCGGCCCTAGAGGAGGATTCCTCCTCTAGTCCAACTCGGTTTCGGAGTTGGAGGAGGACTCCTCCTTCCCAAACCGCCTCCACCTAATAGGAAAGGGGGGAGGAGACCTTCCCCCACCCCAACTCGGATTGGGTGGAGGAGTAGGACTCCTCCCCCAAACCGCCTCACCCTAGAAGGCAAGGGGGAGGAGTTCTTCCTCCACCCCAACTCGGATTGGAGAGGGGGAACTCCCCCTCCCAACCGCCTCTAGCCACCGCCGCCGCCGTCCTCCCATGGGCCACGTGGCCCACTAGGGTTTCGGCTATGGGGGGAACTTTCCTCCCACTTCGGCGCCATGGCCCACCACGACCTTGGTGGGCCTATTATTATTCCCTTTATTAATTAAATAAATAATTAATTGTTTCGTCTAATTAATTCCTAAATGAATATTTCCTTTTACAGAAAATTCCCGGAATTAATTACTTATCATATAACTCATATTTATATGAACCGGGATACCTAGTATCGCCGACAAAACATCGGAACAATATTTCCTTCTTCATAAGCACTTGGATTAAATCCGCTGATGATAGAAACCATTCCTATCATCCCGGGACATTAGATGTCCGCATTCTCTCTAACTTATAATTCACCGGAACAAGTCCAGTGACATCGGAGCTACTCCGACACAATCTCATTCCCACTAAAACTACATCTTTACTCTCGATCAAAGATTGACCTACAGCTTAAGCGTGTGACCCGAAAGGTTCAGCAATCACAAAGTATTGTTTGGGAGCTTACCAAACAATAACCAGCAGTGGGTTAGGCATTCGTACTGGCACCCTTGTGTTGTGAATGAACAACAGAACCTGTGCGTTACTCATTATGCTTAATCCCCTTACGTACACGATACCAATGATATCTCGAGATTGAGACAATGTGCTCTAGTGTGATCAAACCCTTTGATCATAACACATATTATTCTCGTACCAATATCATTCTCTTTTCTCATTCCGTATTTATGTTGTCCCGTGATAAATCACGCTTGTGTCTGGCCAGACGATTGGGTGACAACAACAATACTTGAGATGGCCTAGAGGATGTATCTCTCCATCGTCTGGAGGAGTAAGTGCCATTCTTGAACGATCTCTGTTCCAATAATATTCTAGTTCAAGCCCAAAAGCCACCTATCATAGTCCCATGTTACTACAAGACGTTTGATGGAAATCAAAGCTCGAATGTCGAATAAGCGGTCACAAGATATTCTCATAGCATAGGGATCTAGCCAATGATAACTAAATAGATGATCAATCGCTATTTCATCGTTGACGATTTGTCTCATAGTAAGATCATACGGTGGGTCGGTTCAGTGCGATTATCATTCCGATAATCCACTCCTATAGTTGAATGACTTATACAAAGTCCATGATCAGGAAAACACGATCATCGAGCAACAAGATAGGCTAGTCTTAGAGACAAGACTAGGAACTCTTTTTCCGTTCGTATCTCTACACGTGTATCGGAGGTTTTCCTCTTGCATACGTTGTATTTGTTATACAAGTACCCAATACAGTTGTAGCATAAAGATACAATCATTAATAATAAACATGGAGATAAAATAATAAACTTAATTATTATTGTCTCTAGGGCATATCTCCAACACCCATCTCCCACTCACTCCACTCACTCTTCCCCTTCCCTCCTCTCTTCCTCCGCGATTCCACTGCCGCCGGCACGTCCACAGCTCTGCCGCCTGCAACCTGTGTGGGAGAGGAAGATCTGCGTCGATCGGCCACCCCTGCTTCTTCGTCTTCCTGCTAGATCTGCGTCGGAAGCCGACGGCCGCCGTGCTCATCGTCTTCTCGACAGCTTCATCCATGGCGGTAATGGTGTCCTCCACCCCTTATTAGCTTGCTATTACCGTAGATCTGTTTGTTCGTGGTTGATTTGTCGGCGTAGGGTCACATGCACGGTAGATCTATGTATTTTTAGTATTTTTAGGGTTCGATCTGCCAAGTTTTACATGTTTGTTATGTGCCCATGATGAACAGCAGATGTGTCTTAGGGATTTGTGGCACCGTTCCGAAAACAAGGTAGATTCCTACATGGTCTTCGGCACGGTGCTTCGATCCCTATGAACGCTCGTGATTTTGCTAGCTGAGGCCGCCAGTAGATCTGCTAGATGATGCTGCATACATTTTGTTGATGATCCTTTTGTAGATACGGCCGATGATTAAACTATAGGCCACGATAGTTGAAAGAAGATTGCATATAGAA